>PVKV010006642.1:0-103249 GCA_004027835.1 Alouatta palliata
GTTTTTTAAATTTTTTTATAGGGGCGAAGTCTCACTTGAACTCCTGGTCTCAAGTAGTCTGCCTGCCTGCCTCAGCTTCCCAAAGTGCTAGGATTACAGGCATTAGCCACTGCACCCAGCCTATTTTTTGTTTATTTTAACATGGTCTTAAAGACAGCTTCATTCAGTCTTACAGTTTTTCTGATAAACTGTTTTCTACTTTAATTGCTTTTTTTGCCTTTTCATTTTTCCTACTTTAGAGTTTTGTTTTTATTGTTTTTGTTTTGGTATTGTCTTGCTTTGCTACATCTGTTTTTAATATTGTATTAAAATTTAGTATTTTTTAAAGTTTTTAAATTTTTTAAAATATTAAATTTAATATTGTGTCCCAGTGAGTTTTTTTCGTTTAATTTAGTATTTAGCTTTGATTGTTGCCTTTACTTGTGTTTTGTGTAAAAAGGGAAGAATAAATGTATCCTTTTAAATTGGCTGCTTTGTGTGAGTTGCTTTGGTTTTAGGTACCATGTTAGAAGTAACTGTAATTTTATGCCATTTAAAAATAGCTCAAAACTCCTATGTTCACTTGGTTTCTAGGTCTATTCTGGATAAGCAGGTTTTGTGAAGACATTTATTCTTTCTTGGACCTCAGATTTACCAGACATCTCATGGTATTTCCTTTTATATTATTTCTTTAATGGCTGCCATGTATTCTCACTGTATTTTGTATATATTTTACTTGTCAGTTGGATAACCAGTTTTTTTGATTCACATATAAGATGTGAAACCTTGTGCTAATTGTTCGGGTTGTGTTAAAAAGGCGGACTCTCACTCTGTCGCTAGGCTGGAGTGTGGTGGCACAATCTCAGCTCACTGCAACCTCCGACTCCCTAGTTCAAGCAATTCTCCTGCCTCAGCCTCCAGAGTAGCTGGGATTACAGGCACATGTCACCACTTCCAGTTAATTTTTGTATTTTTAGTAGAGACAAGGTTTCACCCTATTGGCCAGGATGGTCTGGATCTCCGGACCTCGTGATCCATCTACCTAAGCCACCACACTCAGTCCATTTATGATTGCTTTTTAAGCCCTGTTACAGGTCACATCTTTTCTGCTTACTACATTGACTTTCCCTTCTTAAAACAAACTATGATTTGACCCTAGCAGAGTCATCATTTTATTAAATATCAACAAGATTTTGAAGCAATGTGAGTTTTCTCATTTTCAGATTTTTGATATTAATGAAAACAGTGAAATACTTGCCTTCTTAATATCTTAGTACATATGACCTCTTGTCTTCTGACCTCTTGTGAGTAAACTACTAAAATCTACTCTTCCTATTCAATTAGATTCAGAGTCTGCAGTTCTGTTTCAGATGTGATGACATATCTTTGCCCTGAGGATGAGCTTCTGTATTTTTAGGGATATGCAGTTATGGGGATATCATGTAATTGTTTTTAACAATACTTGATTATACAGGGTGATAGTTCATTTGGTTAATTAAGCCAGAGCTGCAGTTTCTTCTCAAGTTCTCTAATGCATTCACCAATCATTTGTAGAATGCTATTATGTTCCAGGCACTGTGCAGCATTTGGGAGACAAGCAGCAATAGCATAAACATAAGTCATTGTCTGAAGGAGGTTTATGGCAAGCTCTTTACTGAAACAGCCCAGGTGTGGTGTTTATTGAAGATTGCGTATTTATATAAAAAGGGACATACTAGTAAATAAATACCTAACTAGATTATTTTAGATTAGAAATATCACTCAGTTACTTAAAAGACTTTAATAATGACTTGCTTTCCTTTCAGTGTCTGCTCTGGTAAATAAGTGTACCACTAAATATATCTAAAATGCAAGACTTCTTGCAAGTCTAACATAAAAAACAGTGTTTCTTCAAGTAGCAGTTCTTATATCTGCCTATAATTTTCCATTACACTTGAGAATATCTACTCAAGTTAATTCCTGTTTCACAGTTTATGCAGATAGTGAGCTCATACCTTGTGAGGGAAAATTACCAAAGTGGGTAAATAACATGTTAATAGTGGTTTGAATTCTCCAAGAATACTAGCCTTTTACTTTTAAACTGTGTAATGGGGGGAGAGCTGCCACATTACTAATTATTATAATACACATATATGCAATAATAGACAATTGCACACTGCTTTTCACTGTTTCAGGTATAACATTAGAGGCAAGGATAATGACTGTTGCTGTTTTCAAATTTATAGGATTATCTATATCCGTTTTGTTTCTGAGTTGCACCTGTATCATTTTTGAAAAGACTTTGAGTAGATATTTTATAAACGGTACCTGTAGCCACTGTTATGTAGTGAATTTAGATTAGAAAAATTGATGTTGAAGGTAAGTATCTTTTGGTTGCTATTGTAAATTTGTTTTAAAAAAAACTTCATTAGTTTTTTCTACCTATTGTATTAGGGAGTATTAATTGTTTAACTGAACAGTCTTAATGGAAGAAATAGAGAACTCCCTCAACGGTATACCTAGAGTTAACCTGTTACAGAAAATGACAACTACTATACAATAATTGAATGTACTACAAATAAAATAGTTTCCCATATATACAGATACAAACAGTAGAGTAGAATTGGTTCAAATCCTGGCTTCATCTCTTAAGTGGAGTGACCTTGATTAAGCTATTTTTAAATTACATGTAGCTGGGGGAGAGCTACCATATTATTCATTATATAATATAAAAAATAAAATAACAGATAATTACACAGTGCTTTTCAGTATTAGTCTGTTTTGGTTTTCTTTTCCTCAGTGGTAAAATGGAGAGATACCTACCTGAGAATTAGGAGGATTAAATAGACCATTCATGTAAAAAGCTGATTATGGTGTCTAGTCCATAGTAAGTACTCAGTATTTGTTAGTATATTGTTAGATTAATAAGAACAAAGAAGATTTATGTTTGCATACTAACAGTATAAGAAACTACATTTTATCCTTTAAAATGAATAATTTTTGGTTCTTCACTAAATATGCCTTATAATCTTGTTGCATCCTAAATTCATACCCTCAGAAAGATTGTGATTTAGAAACTTTTCTTTTGATCATGATCACATAACTGAATTGCAGAAAAATTAATGAAAGAGACTCAGAGCACATTTCAGTGTGTATTGAGATTTTAATAAAGAATGTTTTCTTCTTGTTATTTTACATACTGTTATAGGGTGACTGTTGCTTTTTTGTTTCCATTTCTTTTAACAGGGTTTGTGGATGCACTTAGATGTTTGCAATGAGCACTGTGGCTGGCATGCCCCAGTGTTTTGGATACCAATGCATAGGACTCCATAGTAATCGAATTTACCAGAGGCGAACGTCATGAGCATAGTGATCCCATTGGGGGTTGATACAGCAGAGACGTCATACTTGGAAATGGCTGCAGGTTCAGAGTAAGTATTTAAATTGGTCACATAAGCAAAAAAAGAAAAACTCTTCTGGAGCTGGAAAGTAGGAAAAGGTGTGAGTGGAAAATATTAAGTTTCTTCTTTCCTAGCCACTTATTAAAGTAAAAAAAAATGAGGTTACCTTTCTTTCTCAGACACCAGTGTGACTGTTAACTTTGTTTTCCTTTTAAATAGTATTACCAACCAGCTATGGTGGCTCACGCCTGTAATCCCAGCACTTTGGGAGGCCAAGAGGGGCAGATCATGAGATCAGGAAATCGAGACCATCCTAGCCAATATGGTGAAATCCTGTCTCTACTAAAATACAAAAAAAGATTAGTTGGGCATGGTGGTGTGTGCCTGTAGTCCCAGCTGCTGAGGAGGCTGAAGCAGGGGAATCACTTGAACCTGGGCGGCAGAGGATGCCGTGAGCCGAGATGGTGCCACTGCACCACAGCCTGGGTGACCAAGCAAGACTCCATCTCAAAAAAAAAAAAAAAAAAAAAATAGTATTACCGCTAATACTCATTATTAGATTGAAGTATTGACATGACTTTTTGACTCCAAATTTCTGAGAATCAATACATTTTTTTTACCATATGTATTTTGCTGTAGTGTTTGATATTGCTATTCCCTTGTCACTGGAGCCACCTGCTTACAGGAGTCATTAATTTGTTAGTGCTTAGGTTCCCCCCCAACAACCACATGGAGTTTTGCTCTGTCACCCAGGCTGGAATGCAGTGGCTCAATCTCAGCTCACTGCAACCTCCACCTCCCAGGTTCAAGCAGTTTTCCTGCCTCAGCCTCCAGAGCAGCTGTGGTTACCGGCGTGTGTCACCACGTCTGGCTAATTTTTGTATTTTTAGTAGAGATGGGGTTTCACCATACTGGCCAGTCTGGTCTCAAACTCCTGACCTCGTGATCCGCCCTCCTTGGCCTCCCAAAGTGGTTGGGATTACAGGCTTGAGATACCGTGCTCAGCTGCTTCTCAAGTATTTTTAGTTTGAATTTGTGTAATTGAAGATAGTAAAATATTTTGCATATAATGAAATATTTTCAAAAACTTTTTGCTTCTTTTTTCACTGTGCTTAACATTTTTGCTTGTGATTTCTTGACACTTAATCTACTGTGAAGAAACACTTTTTTTCTGCTGCTTTTAAAGTGAGTATTGATTTGTTTGTACTAATTGGAGGTGCTTTCATTGAAGCTTGGCTTTGTTTTTGTATTCAAAAGCCTGCGTAAAGTACTGTCCTTGCATTGTTTAAAATGTCCTTTCTTTGTTTTTTTTTTGAGACAGAGTTTTCCTTTGTCATCCAGCCTGGAGTAGCATAATCTCAGCTGACCGCATCCTCTGCTTCCCCGGCTCAAGAGATTCTCATGAATCAGCCTTCCAAGTAGCTGGGATTACAGGTGCATGCCACCACACCCAGCTAATTTTTATATTTTTAGTAAAGATGGGGTTTCACCATGTTGTCCAGGCTGGTCTCAAACTCCTGTGCTCAAACAATCTGCCCACCTCAGCCCCCAAAAGAGCTGAGATTACAGTCATGAACCACTGTGCCCAGCCATGTTTACAGCTATTCTTAGGGTGATGCTGAATTTTTCATTTGTTTTGTACTTAATCATAAACAATTTTTTCTTCTATTTTTTTTCACTTGTAATACATAAAGAGCTCATTGTATTCATACAATGTTTTATAACCGTGTTAAACAGCTCCCCTACTTTGAGCAAGATGTTGTATATAAAATATCTTAATCATCCCAGCAAAAAGGCAGGTATTGTTTTCATTTTGTAAGAAATGCGTCTCAAGGAGATTAACACATTTACCTATGGCCACATAATTAATAAAAAGTAGAGTTAGGTTTGAACCCAGAGTTACTTGGCTCCAGATTCATCCTGCCACATAGGTCAGAAGAGGCATGTTTAGTTAATGGATGAGTTAAGTGAAATGCCACATGTGATGAACTGAGGACAGTTGTCATACCAAACTTCGTTTGCTCTTTTTTTAAATTTCTTACATATTTTAATACAAATATTTTAAAATAATAGATTGTAAGAGAGAGAAAAGAAGTGAACAAATTTTGATCATAAACCTGAAGGAGTATATTGAGAAGTCATGGAGATCTTTTATACCTATCAGTATAACAATTAGTAAAACCTATTCATGTTATACCTTAAATAACATACACTGGCTGTGGTTATATTACTGAGGTGTATGTTATTGAAGGTCTTCACACTCAAAGGGAAAATTAGAGATTGTACCTAAGATCTAAGATGCTGGTATACGCTTCTCATCAAAACACACTTAAAGTTTGATAGTTTACACAGGGAAAAAATTAAATTTCTAATTGAGAAGAAGAACATCCTTTAAGTCCAGTTTCTGAGGAATTAGAGCTTATTTATTCAATCATCCTAAACTGTTCTTTTTCTCTAAATGCTTCTCTCAGTTTAATGGTTGCCATTTTTCCCTTTTTAGATTTTCAGTTCTAACTTACTTAAATTTCTGCACTAATAATGTATGATGTGGCTTAGATGTAATTTTTGATGGCTTTTTAATGAATAAGGACATTTTGGTATAAACACAAATAAGATTTTAAATTTGTAAAGTGGTTCCAGAAAAATGTGGCAATATCAACTAGATTATTGCAAACAGAATAGTGGTTGTTCTTCCTTCAAAGTTTTTGACATTAATTTAGAATTACAACACATTTGGAAATAGCCTGTTTCCATCTTTAAGAATGGAAATATTACATAAATAATTTAGTGGCTCATGCCTGTAATTCCAGTACTTTGGGAGGCTGAGTCAGATCACTTGAGCCCAGCAGATTGAGACCAACCTGGGTAATACAACAAGACCCTGTCTCTACAAAATAAGAATTTTTAAAAAATTAGCTGGGCATGGTGGTGCATGCCTGTAATCCCAGCTATTGGGAGGCTCAGGTGGGAGGATCACTTGAGCCCAGGAGTTCCACACTGCAGTGAGCCATGATTGCACCACTGGATTCCAGCCTGGGTGACAGAGCAAGTCTCTGTCTCAAAAAAGAAAAAATAAGGTGCCTAATTATCATTTTGGAGCAGGAGCAACCCTATTTCCAAGAATAGTTCTAGTCATATTGCACTCAGTCCCATACCAGGCAGGACTCAGTAGCTGATCTTCTACCAGTAGTTTTGTGACAGTGTTATTTGGGGAATCAATGAATTACACTCTAAAGATCCACTATCACCAATTCTAGGCCAGGAGAATAAGGAGACTTTCAGTCTCCAGTATCTCTGAGGTAAAGGAAACCACACTCTGATACTCCCTGGAGCCAGATGCAAACCAGGCTTACCATATTATTTATTCTACCTGCTTTACTTACAGTACTTATGAGCAGCATTTCACCTTCTTTGGGCTACCACTATCACCTGAAGGGGTCAAAGGTAGGGCCTGGGTGATTCATTTGGATTATGTCTTGACCCTTTGTCAGTTTTATCTGTGCCTCTCTAATTCCTGTAATTGGGCATTGTCTAAAATGTAAATCCATTCAGATATCCAAATCCTTATGGTGTTCTTCCTTTTATTCTTCCACCTGCTATGTATGATTTAGCCATTGCTTTGACCATGCCACCATCACATTAAGACCCATGCCTAGTTCTCAGGCCTCATATTGACCAGTCTTGCAGCAGAATCTGATACTATTGACTCTCTACCTTTGGCTTTAGTGGAAAAAATATATATATTTTACATTGTGTTAAAATAGATATAACATTTATCATGTTAACCACTTTTAAGTGAACAATTCAGTGGCATTAAGTACATTCACAGTGTTGTGCAGCCATCACTACTGTTTTCAAACTGTATCAACCCAAATACAAACTCTGCATTCATCAAACAACTCCTTCTTTCCACCTTCTCTTAGTACTTTGTAATCTCTATTCTAGTTTCTACCTCTGTTTGCCTATTCTAGATACCTCATATAAGTGGAATCATAAAATACTTATTCTCTTATGTCTGGTTTATTTTACTTAGCATAATGTTTTAAGATTCAGCCATGTTACATAATATGTCAGAATTCCATTACTTTTTATGGCTGAATAATAGTCCATTGTATAGATGTACTATATTTTGCTTATCCATTCATCTCTTGATGGACACTTTGGTTGTATCTACCTTTTGGCTGTTATAAATAATACTGCTATGAACATTGGTATACAAATATCTGTTTGACTCCCTGTTTTAAATTCTTTTGGTTTTATAGCTAGGAGTGGAATTACTAGGTCATCACATAATTCTACATTTAACATTTTGAAGAATGGTTTTCTTTTTATGGCATGCTCCGCCTTTTAAATGTTTCTTCTTTTTCTTAAATATTTGTGTTTTCTAGGGATCTGTATTACCTTACTTTGTGAACTGTCCTGGAGATTTCATCTGATTCTATACCTTTCACTGTTTTTACATGCTTATGACTTCCAAATCATCCTTACCTAATTCTCTCACGAGCTCCACCCACATAGCCCTCTGCATTGCTAGACCACTTAGATGTTCTGAGTAGTTCAAACTTAATAAAATTAGTACTGTACTAATTCTCTTTTTCCTCTTTTGTCCTTTCTAGTAAATTCACACCAAAAAAGCCCTCTTACTCATATATTCTATTTTTTACTCAAAGACAATACGAACAAGCCATGATTTTTCTAAAAACATGTAAGTAATTTAATTTTCCGTTTTTTTTTTTATATCACTGATTCCTTGTTGCCTTTAAGGCTAAATTCAGACTCCTTTTCTTGTTTTCGTCTTTTGTTTTGTTTTTTTTGTTTTTCAGACTCCTTATAATAGTATGTAAAGGCTGTCTGGCTTCCTTCCTCCCTCCCTCCCTCCCTTCCCTTCCCTCCTTTTTTTTCTTTTTCTTTTTTTTTTTTTTGAGATGGAGCCTTGCTCTGTCACCCAGGCTGGAGTGCAATGGCACAGTCTCAGCTCACTGCAACCTCCACCTCCTGGGTTCAAGCGATTCTCCTGCCTCAGCCTCCCAAGTAGCTGGGATTACAGACGCCTGCCACCATGCCTGGCTAATTTTTGTGTTTTTAGTAGAGATGGGGTTTCACCGTGCTGTCCAGGCTGGTCTTGAACTCCTGACCTCATGATCCGCCCATCTCGGCCTCCCAAAGTGCTGGGATTACAGGCATGAGCCACCACACCTGGCCCCACTTTTTTTCTTTTTTAAGGAAACAGGGTCTCACTTGGTTGCCCAGGCTAGAGTGCAGTGGTGCAATCATGTCTCACTATAACCTCAAATTCTTGGGCTCAAGTGATGCTCCTGCCTCAGCCTCCCAAGTAGGTCGGACTACAAGCCCAAGCCACCACATCTGGCTAGTTTTTTAATGTTTTGTAGAGATGGGGTCTCACTGTGTTGCCAACACTGGTCTAGAATTCCTGGGCTCAGGCAGTCCTCCCACTTTGGCCTCCGAAAGTGATGCTGTTACAGGCATGAGCCACTGTGCCTTACTGGTATATAAAGGCTTTTTGCCTCCTTTGTTGTTAACCTTTTCAGCTTCACTGTTCCTCTCCTTTTTTTTTTTTCTTTTTGGAGACAGAGTCTCACTGTCACCCAGGCTGGAGTGCGATGGTGCAATATTGGCTCACTGCAATCTCTGCCTCCTGGGTTTAAACAATTCTCCAGCCTCAGCTTCCTGAGTAGCTGGGACTACAAGTGCATGCCACACCATGCCCAGCTAATTTTTTATTTTTAGTAGAGATGGGGTTTCACCATGTTGGCCAAGCTGGTCTTGAACTCCTGACCTCGGCTGATCCACTTGCCTCAGCCTTCCAGAGTGCTGGGATTATAGGCATGAGCCACCGTGCCTGGCCTCCTCTCCATTCTTTTAAGTATGTCCAGGTTTATTTTACATGTAGGTTTATTTTACACTCAAGCTATTTTGAAATGTTATCATTTATCTAGTAAACCTTTTTCT
Source organism: Alouatta palliata (assembly GCA_004027835.1). NCBI lineage: Eukaryota > Metazoa > Chordata > Mammalia > Primates > Atelidae > Alouatta > Alouatta palliata. The sequence goes on from PVKV010006642.1 coordinate 9,330, forward strand.
CTGGGTCTCTGCCTTTATTTGTGCCAGCTTATGCCCTTTTTTTGATTCTTTCAAAATCTTGTTTCTGTACTGTCTGTCTTTTTTTTTCCTTCACAGTGAAGTATAACTTTTTATCTCTACTACACCACTGGACTGTGAGCTTCTTGAGGGCAGGAATGATATCTTACCTCTGTACCTGTAGTGCCTAGAATTATGTATATATATGCACTCATACATATATATACACACACATACGTATGTATCTCAGTTAATGTTCAGTTGCATCGATTGTGTTCTTTGTGTTCTCATGAATTCCAAATCATCCTTACCTAATTCTGTCTCATGGGCTCCACCCACATAGTTCTGAGACTAGAGTTGGACTGGTGACCGTGTTAACTCCTGATATTATTTGTAATTGTATATTATATGTGATTATATGTGACAAAGTTAGGGGATGCACTTTACTTATTAATCTTTTTTTTTTTTTTTTGGTATAAAATATTTCTGAGAGAGTGTCTCACTCCCCAAGAAAGATAGGACTATTCCATAGTGATGGCAGTAAGATAGAGATAATATTATGTGGGTCATATGGATTATACCTGTTCATGAAAACAAATTATAACCTCAAACTGTGCTTATAAAGTTACATGCTTTTTTCAGAAAGGAGAAGTAAAGGAATATAATATAGGAAAAGACATCTTTGTAGGTAGTACCATCTTCTGTAGGTATGTATTACACTATTTTGAGTGAATGAACTTGAGGGCTAGAAGTCTTTTAGTCCCCAGCAGTAAAATAGAGAAGCAGCCAAGTTTTTTCATTTTCTTTTTTTTTCTTCCCTCTTTGCCTCCCACTTTGGGCTCCCAAAGGTGCTAAGAGTATAGGCGTGAGCCACCACACCAGGCCCCATAATACGAGTTTTTTTCTTACCTATCTCTCATGTCAGATTTTGATACATGTTTCAAAGTTTACATAAAGTGTATATATATACTTAACCTTTTTAAAATTTAAGTAGAACATAGTCATTATAGACATTTCAGAAAATACATTACCAAAAGGAAATATCCATTATCCAGCTATCTAGAAATAATCACTGATGATGTTTTGGAATATACTACTAGATTTTTTTTCTTCTCTGTATGTACAAGTACACAGTGATAAAAATGGGATGTGCTCAGGAGGCTGAGTTACAAGGATTGCTTGAGCCTGAAAGTTCAAGGTTATAGGGAGCTGTTACCATGCCATTGCACTGCAGCCTAAGTGACAGAAGGAGACCTTACCTCCAAAAACAAAAAAAGAAAGAAAAATGGGATCATACCGACTGTATTACCTTGTAATTTGCCTTTAACAAAGAATTTTGAATAGCTTTTTTTTGAGCCGGGGGGAGATGGAGTCTCGTTCTGTCACCTAGGCTGGAGTGTATTGGCGAAATCTTGGCTAACTGCAACCTCCGCCTTCTGGGTTCAAGCTGTTCTCCTGCCTCAACCTCTTGAGTAGCTGGGACTACAGGTGCGTGCCACCACGCCCAGCTAATTTTTTGTATTTTAGGAGAGATGAAGTTTCACCATGTTGGCCAGGCTGGTCTCAAATACCTGACCTCAAATGATCTGCCTGCCTCGGCCTCCCAAAGTGCTGGGATTACAGATGTGAGCCACCATGCTCAGCCTTGAATAGCTTTTTCTATTAACATTCAGCAACAAATTTTGAATAGCTTTTTAAAATTACCATTCAAACTCCTGTTTGAATGGTTTCATGATATTCCAGTCTAGAGCTATATCACAATTAAGTTCTAATCAGTCTCTTATTGAATATGTCAGTTGTTTGAGCCAAATATTGCAGTGGAATCAACATCTTGGCATAATTTTTATGCATATCTTTAATTATTTACTTAGAATAAATGTAATCTAGAATTACTAGATCAAATGAAATGCAGGATTTTTTTTTTTTTTAAGACGGGGTTTCACCATGTTGGTCAGGCTGGTCTTGAACTTCCAACCTCAGGTGATCCGCCCGCCTTGGCCTCCAAAGTGCTTGGATTACAGGCGTGAGCCACCACGCCCGGCAAATGCAAGATCTTTTTAAAGGCAACTGATATATGTTGCTAGATTGCATTTCTGAAAGTTTGTGTCTACTCAGAAGAAGTCAATACCCTGGCATTTTGGGGCATTTAGTGGAGGAGAAAGTAAGTTTATAGAATTTAACCCTTGAGAGTATCCCATCATGATAGCGTGTACATACATCAAAATTTGCCTTGACATCTAACTTAATGTAATATATTCTGAGAAGTTAGGGCTGCGTATAATACAGTTAAACAAAATTGCCATTAAAATAGTTATATTTTAAAAGTTGATGTGTTAAATGTGATCCCAAAACCACCCCCAGACTCAGAGATTTGCTGGAAGGACTCACAGGACCCAGAATGTAGTTGTACTCATGGCTAAGATTTATTACAGTAAAATAATTCAAAGCAAAATCAGCAAAGGGAAAAGGTACATGGGGTGAAATCTGGAGGAAAGCAGGTACAAGATTCCATGAGGCTTCTTCCCATTGAGGCACATAGGATGCACTTAATTTCTTCAGCAATGAATTGTGACAACACGTATGAAATGTTATCTACTAAGGAAGCTCATTAGAGACTCAATGCCCAAAGTTTTTATTGAGAGCTGCCACATAGGCACCTGCCTAGAATGTGCCAAAATTCCAGACTCCCAGAAAGAAAGTAGGTATACAACACAAACCATATTGTTTGTATAAACAGTTAGGCACAGTAAAAGCTACCCTTATCATTTGGGGAAAGTTTCTTATCAATGTAGGGAACTGTTTACCAGCTAAATTCCCAAATGCCAGCCAAAAGCTACCCTTATCATTTGGGGAAAGTTTCTTATCAATGTAGGGAACTGTTTACCAGCTAAATTCCCAAATACCAGCCAAGAGCCACCCTTGTAAGGAGGCCCTTCTATCTTTGGTAACTCTCTTCTGCACAGCTGGTTTTTGCAGGATTAAGTTGAACTATATGAATGCTATTTTTATAGGTCAAAGTTGGTCTGGTATCAGTAATTTCATATTGTTCCACTTAAGGGAAGAGGAGTAAATTTCAATTTGTTGAGCACTGCTGTTCCAGGTAAATGTTTTACATGTGTTACTGCATTTAATTTTATCCTGTGAGCCCAGTGTTAACTTCATCTCACAGATGTGAAAACAAAGGCCCAGAAAGGTTAAATAACTTCCCTGAAGTCACAGAATGTGAGGTGTCAGAACTAGAGTGATATTGCTGATCTGTTTTAGATCATGTCTTGTTTTTTCTCACTAATCTAGTGGTAACTGTTAGCTGTCGGTTAAGTTTATTACTGTCTGTGCTTTTCAAATACTTCTGCAGAAACAAAATGTATAAAACAGATAAAAGGAAAACAACTCTGGTTAAAATGGAAGTGAAGGGCTTAGAGCACCTTTAACCCTTCTCCTACCATAGACATTCCTGAGGATTCTGAGAGCTTGCACGAGACAGTAACTGTTCTCTTAGGAAAAAGAAAAGGAAATGGAAAATACCTCTATTTCAGCAGCTATGGTAGACAATTGTGTGAAATCCTTTTTTTGGGGGGAGGGGCGGTAGGGCTGGGCGGAGACTCAAAAAAGGACCTCAGGGTTGCACAGGCTGGCGTACAGGCTGGAGTACAGTGGTGTGACCATGGCTCACTGAAGCCTCCACCTCCCAGGCTCAAGTAGTCCTCCCTACCTCAGCACCCTGAGTAGCGGCAACTACAGGTACATGCCACCGCACCCGGCTAATTTTGTATTTATTTGTAGAGACAGGGTTTCTCCGTGTTGTCCAGGCTAGTATTGAACTCACAGGCTCAAGTAATCCGTCTGCCTTGGCTTCCCAAAGTGCTAGGATTTATATGCCTGAGCCCCCATGCCTGGCCAAAATCTTCATTTTTTAATACCAGGAAATCTCAAGATAATTTTATTTAGCCAAATGAAGGATTAAATACTGAGTTTTTTTTAAAAAAAAAACCTATTGTGACATTTAAAATTTGATTATTTAATGGAATAGAGTTTTAAAAACCTAGGTCAACATGTGACATGTAATACTAGATTTTGTAGCTAGCTCATTTTTTTCCTCCATACATTTTCTCATTTTAAAATTTAATTTGGTTTCTGGTTATTAAAAAATATGTCTGTATTGTTGAAAATCCTCTTTTACTTCCCTAATTATTTTGGAATTTAGAATTAAATTTAGAGCAAGGGTCAGTAGAACTTTCCTGTGAAAGGCCAAAGAGTAAATATTTAAGACTTGCAATGATATGGTTTCTGTTGTAACTACTCAGCTCTCCTGTTGCAGCTGGAAAGCAGACAGTGTGTGTAAATGAGTGGGCATGACAGTGTTCCAATAACACTTTACCTGCAGAATCAGGAAGTAGGGTGGATTTGGCCCAGGGGTCCTAGTTTGCCTACCACTTGTTTAAGGCAAAGGAATCTTGATAAGGTTCTCTTTCTGACAAAGAGTACTATTTTTCTCTGATTTTATTGGCTTTAGCAAGTACTATTTCATTGTTATGACTTTAAGTATAATTAGATAGAGGGAACAGCAGGTACAAAAGCTCCAAGGCAGAAACAAACTTAGAATGTTCTAAAGAACAGGGAAAAAATATCAAACATGGGTGTTATAGACCAAGGGAAGAACATTAAGAAGAGATTAGAGAAGAAGGGCCTAGGGGCCATAGGAAGTTAAGATTTTAAGTGAAAGAGAAAGTTCTGGCCAGGCCCAGTGACTAACGCCTATATTCCTAGCACTTAGGAAGCTGGCTGATTGCTTGAGCTGAAGAATTTGAGACTAGCCTTGGCAATGTGATAAAACCCCACCTATACAAAACAAATTACCAAAGTTAGCTGAGTTTGGTTGGGTGTGCCTGTAGTCCCAGGTATTTGAGCTGAGGCGGGATGGTCACTTGAGCCTAGGAGGTCTAGGCTGCAGTGAGCTGAGTTCGCATCATTACATTCCAGCCTGGGTGACAAAGTGAGACCCTGTCTCAAAAAGAAAAAAAAAAAGTTCTAATTCAGTGCTCTAAATTAGTAAATATTTATTGAGGGCTTGTTATATGCCAGCTACTATTTTGGGTACTAGGGACACAAATTCAAATCTAAAATTTTGTATTTATATTCAAATTCTGTTTTTTCTCTTACAAAATAGAAAAATGTCACTTTTAAAAAAATTAGAGTCCTGTTCTTCCACTTGCCATCTGAATCTTATCTCTTCTCACCTTTTCGGTTTTTTGTTTTGTTTTGTTTTGAGATGGAGTCTAGCTCTGTCTTGCAGTCTGGAGTGCATTGGCATGATCTCAGCTCACTGCAACCTCTGCCTCCTGAGTTGAAGTGATTCTCCTGCCTCAGCCTCCCGAGTAGCTGGGATTACAGATGCCCACCACCATGCCCGGCTAATTTTTGTATTTTTAGTAGAGATGGGGTTTCACTGTGTTGGCCAGGCTGGTCTCGAACTCCTGACCTTGTGATCCACCTGCCTCGGCCTCCCAAAGTACTGGGACTGCAAGTGTGAGCCACTGCGCCCGGCCCCTTTTCAAAATCTTCATTCTCCCCTCTTGCTTGCAGTCATCCCATGTCTCTTGCATCTTCAGTTTCTCTATTAGATCATTTGTATCACATACAAATACAGTAGAATTCTTTCCCTTTCTTATTATTTAATTTCTCTAATCCTCTTTATAGCAAAACTCGTTGAAAAAGCTGTTTGTATTTATTATCAGGTTGCATAACACTGCTATAACCTCCCATGTTATCAAACTAATTGGTAGTCTTCTATAATTTATATAGATTTTTTTCAGATTCGATGTAAATAATCATCCCTTCCTAGTCTTCCTACTTTGGGTTTAACTTTGGATTTCCAGGACCACACTTAATTGACCACTATTGCCTATTTTTTCCTGGCGTATTCTGTTATGCCCAGGCTCTTTAAATGTCTAAGACTCAGCTGTAGTCCCCTTAAAAAACTTGGTTTTTAGGTAATTACCTGGCTTTAAATACAACCTCTATGTCTGGTTACCCTCAAATTTTTATCTCCAGTCATAATCTTCCTAAGCTTCAGACTTGTATACCCAAACTAACAGCTTCAGTTGGAATTCTTGATCATCTTCTGCCCCCAGATCTGCTTTTGGTTGTAGTTTTTTAGGCTCATCTATTTCTTTTTTCTTTCTTTTCTTTTTCTTTCTTTTTTTTTTTTTTTAAGACAGAGTCTTGCTCTGTCACCCAGGCTGGAGTGCAATGGAGTGATCGTGGCTCCCTGCAATCTCTGCCTCCACGATTCAAGTGAGTCTCATGCCTTAGCCTCCTGAGTAGCTGAGATTACCTGGCTAATTTTTAAATTTTGTGTGTGTGTGTGTGTGTGTGTGATGGAGTCTCGCTCTTGTTGCCCAGTGGCAACTGGAGTGGAGTGGCACGCTCTCAGCTCACTGCAACCTCTGCCTCCCGGGTTCAAGCCATTCTCATACCTCAGCCTCCCAAGTAGCTGGAATTACAGGCATGTGCCACCACACCCAGCTAATTTTGTATTTTTAGTAGAGACAGGGTTTCTCCATGTTGGTCAGGCTGGTCTTGAACTCCTGACCTCAGGTGGTTTGTCCACCTAGGCCTCCCAGAGTGCTGGGATTACAGGTGTGAGCCACTACACCCGGCCTGATTTTTAAGCTTTTAGTAGAGATGGGCCATGTTGCCAGGCTGGTCTCAAACTCCTGGCCTAAAGTAATCCACTTGTCTTAGCCTCCCGAAGTGCTGGGATTATAGACATGAATCACAGCACCAGGCCTCATCTGTTTTTCTTTCTTTCTTTCTTTCTTTTTTTTGAGATGGAGTTTTGCTCTTTTTGCCCAGGCTGGAGTACAATGGCACAATCTCAGCTGACCACAACCTCTGCCTCCTGGGTTCAAGCGATTCTCCTGCTTCAGCCTCCCAAATAGCTGGAATTACAGGCATGTGCCACCACACCTGGCTATTTTGTATTTTTAGTGGAGACGGGGTTTCTCCATGTTGATCAGGCTGCTCTCGAACTTCTGACCTCAGGTGATCCGCCTGCCTTGGCCTCCCAAAGTGCTGGGATTATTGGCATGAGCCACCGTGCCTTGCCTCATCTTTGTTTAAATGGCTCCATCTCTATCCAGTTGCTTAAGTTAAAACCCTAAGCTGTCATTCTTTATTGGTCCTTTCCCCTTACCTCTGTCACCCAGACTGGAGTGCAGTGGCATAATCTTGGTTCACTACAACCTCTGCTTCCTGGGTTCGGGCAGTTCTCCTGCCTCAGCCTCCAAAGTAGATGGGACAACAGGTGCATGTTACCATGCCCAAGTAATTTTTATATTTTTAGTAGAGGCAGGATTTCATCATGTTGGCCACACTGGTCTCAAACTCCTGACCTCAGATGATTTGCCCTTCTCAGCCTTCCAAAGTGCTGGGATTATAGGCGTGAACCATTGTGCCAGGCCAAAAGTATATTTTGAATCAGTACACTTGTATCCATTTCTACTTTTGTCCTAATCCAGCCCCTTATAATCTCTTGACTAGACACTCGAGTGGAATACTCTCCATGTTTCTCCTTTGCCTTCTATAATTTATTCTCTGTAGAAGGTACTGTGCTGCTTCTGAAGCATAAACCAGATCATGTAATTCTCCCACTTAAAAAGCTTCCAGGCCCTCCTTCTCTAATCTCTTCTCACTATTCTGTCCTTACCCCACTATTACTTCCATGTTGATTTTTTGTTGTTGTTCTTTTGAATATTTCAAATTTGTTTCTGCCTTAGGGCCTTTGTATGTGTGATTTCCTCTGCCTGGATCATTCTTCTTATGTTCTTGGCATAATCTTAGCTAAACGCCAATATGACCTTCCAGTGAATCCTCCCCTCTTCACATTATCTAAATTAGTATCTGAAATACCTCTCGTTTTATTTCATTGCTGCCATGCTTTGTATTTTTACTAAAACATAAACTTTATGACTACAAACATCTGTTTTATCACTAATATCACTGTATCTACAGCACCTAGCACAGGGTTTGGCATGCAGTAAGCATTGAGTCATGAATCATATTGCTTGAAGGCCATTTTTAACTTTTATTTATTTTGTATTTATTTATATTTTTTGAGAAGGAGTCTCGTTCTGTTGCCCAGGCTGGAGTGCAGTAGTGCAATCTTGGCTCACTACAGCTTCTGCACCCTAGATTCAATCAATTCTCCTGCCTCAGCCTCCCAAGTAGCTGGGATTACAGACATGTGCCATCATGCTCAGTTAATTTTTTTTTTACATTTTTAGTAGAGACGGGGTGTCACTATGTTGGCCAGACTGGTCTCAAACTCCCAACCTCAGGTGATCTGCCCACCTCGGCCTCCCATAGTGCTGGGATTACAGGCGCGAGCCACTGCACAGGACCCAAATTGGTTGAAGGTCTTATAGTTAAACCATATTAAGAATGATTGTTGAATAACCATATCCTCTACTCCATTTCAGTTGTTAAGAAGAGATAGAACTAAAGCTAGACATATTTTATAGCCTCTTCATTGTAGAAAGATGTCAGGTGCTGTATAATTGAATGAAAAGTCCCTCATACATAAATAGTCTTTAAACATTGGCATGATTTCAGTATGTTGAATGCTGAGTTCTTTAAAGTAGCAGTTCTGGTTAATATCTATTTAGGGAAGCTGGAAAAGTTTTAAAGGCATTAGGAAACTAGCAGAATTAAAATAGTGTTTAGAGGGAGATTAGCATTTACTATTAATACCTGTGTTATCTAAGTGATTGTTTACTGACCATGATATAATACATTGAGACAGAACGTGGGAAGACAAGGGATATAAAACTCTTCAGTATAAAGAATTTTAGCAAGTAATGGTATTTTTTGAGTGATAGTATTTTTACTGTGAAATTTTTAATTGCATACTGTTTAATTGTTGAAGGATTAAAGATACAGTTTTCCAGATCATATAGTTGTAAGAATTAAGAACTTATATAATAATTTTATTCTCTCAACTCTGAAGTCTGTTTAAAGGTTGCTTTTCAGAATTTATAGTAATGTGCTGGAGATCAAAGATAGGCCACTTGAAACTGATTCTAGCTGGGCATGATGGCTCATGCCTGTAATCCCAGAACTTTGAAAGATCAAGGTGAGGGGATCACTTAAGGCCAGGATTTCTGAAATTAGCCTAGGCAACATAATGAGACCCCTGTTGCCTACAAAAAAATTTTTAAAAAAATTAGCCAGGCTCATAGTGGCTCATAACTATAATCTACTCGGGAGCCTGAGGTGGGAGGATCACTCAAGCCCAGGGGTTTAATGCTATAGTGAGCTATGGTCATACCACTACACTCCAGCTTGGGTGACAGAATGAGACCCTGTCTCTTAAAAAAAAAAAAAAAAAAAAAGCCAGGTGTGGTGGCTCACACCTGTAATCCCAGCACTTTGCAAGCCAAGGTGGGTGGATCATCTGAGGTTGGCAGTTTGAGACCAGCCTGGCCAACATGGGGGAACCCAGTCTCTACCAAAAATACAAAAATGAGCTGGGCGTGGTGGTGCATGCTTGTAATCCCAGCTACTCAGGAGGCTGAGGCAGGAGATTCATTTGAACTTGGGAGGCAAAGGTTGCAGTGAGCTGTGATCACGCCACTGCACTCCAGCCTGGGCGACAGAGTGAGACCCCATCTCAAGTAAAAAAAAAAAGAAAATACAGAAACAAGCCATACGTGGTAGCGCACGCCTGTAATCCCAGCTGCTAGGGAGGCTGAGACACGAGAATCACTTGAACCTGGGAGGCAGAGCTTGTACTGAGCCGAAATCATGCCACTGCACTCCAGCCTGGGTGACCGAGCTGGAGTGCAGTGTCTCAAAAAATAAAACAAAAAAAGCAAGTTGCACATTTTAATATCTGTTTGTTAAATAAAAAAGTTACCAGTTTAGACCCTGGATGCCATACACTCATGAGGATCACTTTGAAACTAGACGTAGTGCCACGTGCTTTTCAGCAAAGTAAAGAATTAGGTTGAGCAAAGGAAATTTACCTATTTTTGAGGATGATGGAAGGAGCCTTGGAGAGGTAGTACTTCTTACCTGTGCTGATCAGTTTCAGGGCTTCTCCTGAGCCTACTGAATCTAGGAGAATTATTGACAGATTGCTCAACCTCACATTTGAAGCTCTTAGTTTTATTTTGTCATACTACTACTCCACTTACATCATTAACTTGCCTGGGAGAGAGACAAACCGTTAGTTGCTCTGTGTAGTTTTCTTCTTTTTATGTTTTTTTTTGAGTTGGGTCTCACTGTGTTGCCCAGGCTGGACTCAAACTCCTGAGCACAAGTGATCTTCCTCCTGCCTTGGCCTCCCAATGTGTTGGGATTACAGGCGTGAGCTACCATGTCTGGCTGTTTTTACGGTTTTGTTGTTGTTGTTGTTGTTAGAGATATGGTCTTTTTATGTTGCCCAGGCTGGTCTCAAACTGCTGGTCTCAAGCTGTCCTCCTACCTTGGCCTCTGAAAGTGCTGGGATTACAGGTGTGAGCTGCTGTGCCTGGACCTCTGTGTAGTTTTTCAGAATAAGAGATCATATTCCTTAGCTGGATACGCAGGGTTACTAGTCTTTGTCTATTCTCATCTCTGGCCCTTTCTCCACTCCTTTAACTGCTCTGAATTTTAGTAATTCTTTTTCATTCTGTTCTTCCTAAACTTCAGTGAACATAAAATTGAAGATGTTTATTAAAATGTAGATTTCTAAGCCCGATCTTTAAACATTGTAGTTTATTACATTTAAGTAGAGCTGTGAAAAATAACAGCTTGCACTACAGGTAATTGTGCTGCTGGTTGTCTGTAGATGATGCTTAGAGAAACGTGGTTAAGTGTATCATACTGTTGCTGTCTCTGACTGCATGCGTGCTTTCTGTCTGGAATACTTATTCCATCTCTTCAGCTTCCCTATTTTATGGACTTGTTAAACTAGCATTCTTTAAAACTTGCTTAAATGTGACTGTTATGAAGGTTCCTGTGTGCATGCCTCTGATGGCGCTACTGTAATTACTGTTACACTTGTTTCTTTGCCTGTAAGTCCATTTCTTAAGAAGGATCACTTTTTTTTTTATTTCCAGCATTTGGTACAGTATCTCACTGCCTGGTACTTACTGTGTGCTCAAATGTTTCTTGATGGAAAGAAAACTGTATTATTGTAAGTTTCTTGAAGGTGGAGACAATGTCTCATCTTTGTTGTATCTCTGATGATAGCTAATGAACATTAAGCTCTCAATATCAGTGCTATCAAACTTGTTTATATGTATGTATTCTCCATAGGTCTCTGTGAGATTTTTGCTGTTTTAAAAAACTTGCTATCTAATTTGGAGCTAGAAAAAAGATTTAAGTATATTTGGAATCATTCCATTTGACTGCCATTTTATACCACATGCTGCCATGAGATTTCAGTGCAGGTACTTGAATTTGTGTTAGATGTTTATGTTATTCACATCACAGAGAGATACAGTTTAATGTGATGTTTTTCTAAATCCAAACCTCCAAAGGAAAATCTCGTTCTGTCTATTACGGGGGTTTATATACTATTTGCTTTTGAGAGACTGCTTACATGAATAAACACTATTCCTGAAGTCTGCCCTTTCTATACTACTTTAAGATTTCACCAGCCATGTTTTTCTGTCTTTTTGCATATGCATGGGGTATAATCTTCTTCCATCATTACTGGGTTTTTCCTGTATATTATTTGAAGTAAGTTACTTTTGCTAGGGTAGTAGGTCCTGTCTCCTCTAGCAAAATTAGTGATTTATTTTAAACAGGTGCCATTGTGCCATTGGACTTGTACATCGAACCACTCTATTGGAAGTTTGAATTGTTGTGAACTGAAGTTATAAAACAATTTTAAAGCGACTTCAGACTATTTGTAGTTGTACTTGAGCAAATTCTGAACAAATAAGTAGTGAATGTATCTGCGTAAGGCATTATAGTTGAGAAAATGGATTTTCACATCCTTTATATCATTTGAACTTCATATTGCTAGGAAGAAGATAAAGCAAATATCTTTATTCCCACTTTATAAACAAAAGACCTCAAGTTCAGAGAGGTGAATATGGCATTTTTTTCTACTAGAGTAAATGCCTCATTGAGTGTAATAGAGTTTGGGAGAAAAAACAGATGCATGATAGAAGATTGTTAGCAGCACAGAGAAATATTATATGAAAAGTGATAACAATACAGTAAATAAGTGCTTCACGAATCCTAAAATTATGGAGTTGGAGCAATCAAGAAAGGGCTCTTTAAGAAATACTTGAAATAATCCTTAAAAAATGTGTTGTAATTAAGGAGTAAGGGTTAAGAGATGTATGGAAATGCAAATATATACATGACAGTATGTAAAACAGAATAGTAATCCCAGTTGGCCATTACTTCAGCAGTATTTAAAGTTTTGCCAATCTTGTTTCATCTATCTTTCAGTTTTTTTGTTTTTGTTTTGATACAGGGTCTCTGTCAACCCAGGCTGGAGTGCAGTAGCATGATCATAGCTCATTGCATCCTTAACTTCCCTGTCTCAAATGATCCTTCTGCTTCAACCTCCCGAGTAGCTGAAGCCTAGGACTATAGGTGTGAGCCACCATGCCCAGCTAATATTTTCATTATTTGGTAGAGGTGGGATCTTGCTATGTTACCCAGACTGGTCATAAACTTCTGGTCTCAAGTGATCCTCCCTTTTGACCCCCAAAAGTTCTGTGATTATAAGCATGAGCCACTGCACCCAGCCTCTTAATTATTTTAAAACAAATTCCCATTTCACCCATGTATTATTTCATGCATGTATTATTCCGTATATATCACTAACAGTTAAGGACTTTTTTTCTGCTACAGTACTATTATCTCATATAACAAAATTAACATAAAATATCCAGTTCATCTTCAAAGTTCCTCACTTGTCTCAAAAATATCTTTTTGTAATTGATGTGTTCAAATCGAGATCTAAACAAAATTCACACATTGCATTTGCTTAAACTGTCTCTTGAATCTCTCTTCATCTGTAACAACCCCCCTCTTTTTAAATTTGTTTGCCTTTATGCCATAGACCTGTTGAAGAAACTGAAAAATTTGGCTTGTTGACATTTTAACTTTCTGGAGTGGGATGATTGCTTCCTTCTGGTATCATGTAACATTCTACTTCCCCCATATTTCTGATAAACTGGTATTTGGATTTAGAGATATAATTAGCTTCAAGTTCTGTTCTTTTTCTTTCCTTTCCTCTTTTTTTTTCTTGTCTTTTGGGTGTATTTTATAGGTGGGACTGCATACTTCCTATCACATAGCATTAGGAGAGTCAAATAAAACTTGGTTGTCTAACTTGTAATGATAATAATAATGATCAACAGATTCAGTTGTTGTCATCTTATCTGCCTATCAACCTTTCACCTAAGAGTTTTAGCATCCATAGTTATTTGTTGCCTAGATCTATAACCTCTTAAGGGTTGCAGTTTAGTTATTTTTCTGATTTATTTATTCCTTCTGCATTTTTTAGCTATTGAGGAATTTCTAAAAGAAGCAGTTAGCACCTAAGTATTGGCTTCTTCATTAACAAGAGAATATACTTACCATTTTAGTTTTAGAGCCAAGTCACATGCTAGAATCCCCTTTTATGCATTGCAGTTATTCTACTTGGCTGGTAACACAATTCAGAATTTTGAAAAAGTGACTTAATTTATAAATTAAGGTGTTTTTGACCATACCTTGTTGCTTACATATTGGGAATAATTTCATTACCTGCTACTAGGTTGATGCAAAAGTAAATGTAGTTTATTTTTGACCATTTTGAAAAGTTTTGAACATTTTGAATTCTTGGAGTATGAAATGAATATCTTTTGGGAAATTTCCCATGGATAAAGAGAAAATATTTTGGATCCAGCGATTTTAGAACATACACATACTTTCTGTTGACAGGTTAAAAAGAAAAAGCACATAGAAAGCGGTATATGAATGAGTATAAACCACTATATAAGTTCTTCACTCTCTAACTGAAGAGTAAGATATCAAAGTTATGTAAGTGAAATCTCATTTTTCTGTAGGATGAACACTGCATTGTGGATTATGTTTTGATACATAATTATAGAAACATTTCTATAAATAATTATGAAGTATAACACTTCTGTCCTTAAATTTGGGAAGAAGGAAAAAGAAATTCATGCTAGTTTTGCTTTTGGACCTCAAACTCCAAAAGTTATGGCCACAATTGGCTTAGCTAAGATGGAAATTGCATTAATTTTTAGATGAGGAGAACATTAACAGAAATGTGTTCTGCTTGGAAGCAGTTGGATTCAATACTATCTATGCTTTCAGGCATCTACTTGGGGTCTTGGTTGGAATATATTCCCGTTAGATAAGGGGGTACTACTGTACATGCATTAGACATGAAGATTTTAATAATTTTTAATTCTGCTTTCTTGCATTGCCAGCTCATCAGTGCTGCAGCTTTAATTTGAATCATGAAATTATGCAAAACATTTGTGACAGGTTTACGTGCTTAAATTTATCTGCATTTGCACTGAAAGTTTTATTTTGTTCCTGTTAGCTACTTCAAAATATCCAAGTTTGGTCCACACCTTTTAGTAACATATTTTGCAGAGTTTGATCTAAATTTTTAAGGGTGAATCTTTGTGCTCTGGTCACAGTTCCTACATGTTGCTTTAATAATGGTATTGTAAATCATTGCTAAAAGTTCATTTCTTCTATGTAATTTTTAAAGAATTTTCAAAAGTGTCACTGTTGTCATTAAAGGCAGTTTAGTAGTATCCATCAGTTTTATGTACATTTACCCTTTTATTCAGCATTTGTACTTCCAGGAATTCATGTTATAGAAATACTACCATGTATGCAGAAAACATTAATGTATGTACATTTGCAGTAGTACTTTTAATGGTGAAAAATAGAAATAATGTCAATATCTACCAGTAGGGGAAATTGTTAAATAAATTTATATTCACATAATGAAATAAGCAATTATTACCAAGAATGAAGTAGATATGTTGACATTTAAATATGGAAAAAGTAAGTCATGAATACATGGAGTATATTTTCAGATTTTAAAAAGCAAAAATTGTGTAGCTATACTGATACATAGAAAAGTTTAGGCAAGAATACATGGTGATATTAACATGGGAATGTTTGGGAGTTGGGTGGGGCATGGTCTTTCACTTCCTTATTACTACTATATTTAGATTTTCTACAATGAGCATGTATTAATTTTGAAATTAAGAAACATTTCTTTTAAAATAATGAATAAGTGAATTCTTGATGTAACAGCATAGACATTAGCTGAATATTGGTTTTCTTTTCTTTTTTCTTTTTTTTTTTTTTTGACACAGAGACTTACTCTGTTACCCAGGCTGAAGTGCAGTGGTGCGATCTCTGCTTACTGCAGCCTCTTGGCCCAGGTTCAAGTGATTCTCCTGCCTTTGCCTCCCGAGTAGGTGGGATTACAGGTGGCTGCCACCGCGCCCAGCTAATTTTTGTATTTTTAGTAGAGATGGGGTTTCACCATGTTGGCCAGGCTAGTCTTAAACTCCTGACCTCGTGATCCACTGCCTCGGCTTCCAAAAGTGCTAGGATTACAGGTGAATATTGGTTTTCAAAGTATGGTCATGTGCACATGTCAACACCAGACCACATATACAATGCTAGTCATATAAAATTATATTGGAGCTGCTTTCTACAGGTGTACTATTTTTTATCTTTTGTATTGTCTTTTTACTGTACGTGTTTTTTTCTCTTCTTAGAGACAGAGTCTCATTGTGTTGCCCAGACTGGAGTGCAGTGGGATGATCATAGCTCACTGTAACCTCCAACTTCTGGCCCCAACCAGTTCTGTCACTTCAGCCTCCCAAGTAGCTAGGATACAGACTTGTGCCACCATGTTTGGCTAGTTTTTTTTACTTTTAATTTTTGTAGAGATGGGGTCTTGGTATCTTGCCCAACCTACTCTTGAGCTCTAGGCTTTAAGTGACCCTCCTGTCTCAGACTCCCAAAGTGTTGAGATCATAGGCATGAGCCACTACACCCAGCCCCTATTTTCTATGTTTAGATATGTTTAGATACAGAATACTTAGCATTGTATTACAATTACCTACAGTATCAGTGCATAACATGCTGTATAGGTTTGTAGCCTAGGAGCAATAACTATGCCATTTAGCCTAGGTGTATAGTAGGCTATACTGCCTAGGTTTGTGTAAGGTACATGCTGTCATGTTCGCATTACAGCGAAATCACCTAATGATGTATTTCTCAGAATGTATCTCCGGTGTTAAGCAAATCATGACTATATTCAGAACATATTGGAGACTCTTTGCAATCTTCTTTAGAAGCATTCAATAACCTCACTTTGTATCTCCTCTTTTTGCTGATTCTGACACACAGGGCTCACAACAGCAGCCACTGAGAGCTAAATTGAGACTTTGTGAAGGGAAGACAGTATATTAAGAAGCAGTTGACTGTAAATATTGTTTTTTATGCTGCCAGTCTTATGACTAATCAGAGTGTAACCAACAAAAATTGTAAAACTGAATGCTAGTCCAAATAGTACTAAGTTCTAAGGGGAAGTTTTGAATAGGAGGTAGGATAAAGATTATCATGAAAAAATTATGTCAAGTGATGTTTCAGTATTGTAAAATAAAGGCACAGAAACAAATCATGTTATTGAGTATGTGCAAAGGAGAGATTAATTATAGTGTGAACTGACCTAAGATGTAGGTTTACAACCTCATTGATCAGTAGGAGTTAGGTAGATCTCAGGAGGATTGGTATGAGTAAAAAAGTTAGGAAATTGATGTATGTAAAATGCTAGGCCAGGGAGTTTATAAGTCAACAGCAGTGGGCAAATTGTTGTGTCAGTAGTTGGTCAGTCTCCATCATCTAAGACTAGAATTGTTCATCTTACAGGCTGCTGTTTATGTTTTTTCAGTTATAAATCCTGGTTTATTGTGAAACTTTCTATTCCTTAAGTTTACTGACATTTCCAAGACACTGTTAGGTTAATATCTGGTCACACTCAACACATGCATTTATTTTTGAACACTGAAATGCATACTTCAGATTCCACTTGAGGTCCACATAGATTCAGTGTATTGTAGTCTTGCTTAAATTATTTCTACTGCTTCTTTGCACTCCTTTGCTTAGTTTTCTCAGTGCCATAGGGTTTACTAAATAATATTTGGCCTCTAGTAATTTTTTTTTAATGAGAGAGAGAGAAGCTATATTTGAACTTGGAGTGGGACATTTATTTTACTTAAACAGAAGTTTGGTTATGACACATAATCTAGATGGGATATAGCTTAACTACAGTGCATCTCCCTGCTGTAAGTAGATACTGTATTTGTATAGCTAATATTTTAGTATAAGTACCTCACCATTTTAATTAAATTGATTTTAAAAAATGAATGGCATTCTCTTTGATGCAACTTTTCTCCTCCAGACCAGAATCCGTAGAAGCTAGCCCTGTGGTAGTTGAGAAATCCAACAGTTATCCCCACCAGTTATATACCAGCAGCTCACATCATTCACACAGTTACATTGGTTTGCCCTATGCGGTAAGTGTTAAACATTTCTCTGAAAAAATATTTTTAAATTTAGAGATTGAAAGCAGATGTGTGTGGCATTATGCTTAAAACTGCATGTTTAAAAAGCATGGTTGTTTCATTCTATCAAAATAATTAGGTCTTTAATTTTTCATTAACCATTAAGGGATTAAAGTTTTGTAAAAGTGAAGAATTTCTCTTATTATTTTGCAATTTATGCTGTTAATAGTTTGAAATTATATTTCTTTACTTCCTAAAAGAATGTAGATAAGGTTGTATTGTACTACCTACTATTATTTTTGAATTATATAATACTTAATTTTTTGTTTTAATTTTTTAATTTTTAGTTTTTGAATTACATAGTAATTTATATAGTTACCATTTATTGAGCACTTGTTGTGTGTCAGATATATATTATTTAATCATTAAAAACAACTTCGTGAGATGTAGTTTTCATCTCTTATTTCATAGGTGAGAAAATGAAAGCCTATCTAACTTATTAAATATTGCATAGCTAGTAAGAGGCAGTGTTTAAGTTCAAACATAATTACATAATGACACATTTGTGATACGATGGAGTAGAATTATGAGAGATGTTTACTACTTGGACCAGAATAAAAATTACCAAATTAATGAAACCTCTATATTATATACTTAATAGTGATACATATGTTTCGTCGTTTTGTTATTCTTTAGACTCCATATTTCTGAGATGTGTGTTTTTCTTTTCTTTCTTTTTTTTTTAACACTTCTATTCTCACATCTTAACACCCTCTTTCATCTTGGAGTTGCAGCTGTGTGAGGACTGTGAAGATACGATTTGGTAGAGAGGGAATGAAATTTGGATGTCAAAGTGACCACTCCCACTTTGTAGATAGATATATTCACTTAACTACTGTGGTTTAATATCTGGCTTCACCAAGTCATTTTTTAAATAGTATTAAGGAAGGAATGAGCCAGTGTTATACCTTTTCAGTACTGAAATTAAGGGTTGAATTTTATTTAAGTTGCTTGGTTCATATTATTATTGAAATTAAATAATATTGTGCTATATTTGTGTTTAATTATTCAGGACCATAATTATGGTGCTCGTCCTCCTCCAACACCTCCGGCTTCTCCTCCTCCATCAGTTCTTATTAGCAAAAATGAAGTAGGCATATTTACCACTCCTAATTTTGATGAAACTTCTAGTGCTACTACAATCAGCACATCTGAGGATGGAAGTTATGGTACTGATGTAACCAGGTGCATATGTGGTTTTACACATGATGATGGATACATGATCTGTTGTGACAAATGCAGGTAAAATATTTTACACTGTTATTTTTCTTGAATGCTAGTAACCTTTGACTGGTAATGTTGGAAAAGATAACTAAAGTCACTTTCAAGGGAATTAATGAATACATATTTTAAGTGGGACTTGTACTCTTTATGCAGTCCTAGAAAAAGCCCCCATGTGAAAAACGAGTTTACTAGAAATCCCTGTTGTTAACTGAGTAATAGACAGTCAGTTCTGAACTTTATTCTTGTAGGATCACATTTTTCTTTTCACTTAGTTCAGTAGTAGTACAAGTACATAAATATAGCAGTAGACAAGATAGAAATGAGAGAATTGAGTCCTTTGTATTTCCTTTGGAATAATTTGTGCTTATATAGTCAACTGTGATTTTCCAGTTTGGGGGAATTAAACATTTTGATTGATGTTTGTTTGACCTGACTCTTTCACCTCCTTTTGACTTGAACCTTGCAGCACTCTGGAGTCTCCTTGAACCAGAACCACAGTCTCCCCTCCCCCAACCCTGGTTCAGCCACCAAGAAAGGCCTCCTCCCCTAGAGAAGGTGTGATTGGGACAGAAAGTGGGGTTTTGTTTCAGTTTTTTCTTGTTTTTTTTTTTTTTTTTAATGGGAGGGGGAAGGAATTGGGGAGGGTGAAGAGGGAACACTAGGATTTCAGCCTGAAAGTTACTGAGTTTATCCCCTGCATAGGGTGGGAATCAGAGACTACTTAAGCAGTGCATTGTAGAAGGCAAGAAAGTTTGGGAGCTTTGCAGAATTTCCTGGCTCTGGTCATCATGGTGTAGCTTAATTGTTTGATGTGATATAGTATGGCTATATACCCATATTTGAATGTGTGTATAAAAATGTACCCTAAAGCCAAATATTACTTTGCATTATTTGTAATATTATCCCCATCTATTAGAATAGGTGATTTGGAGTTGAATATTATTAATACAAACATGCAGTTAGGATTATGTTTCAAAAAGTTTGTTTACTCTTGCCAAAAAATGAGAAATTCAAATGTTAAGTGAAATGTAAAATTTTACATTTTTATGGAAAGTTGTAATTAACACTTTGAGTTTAATAATAAAAACATACTGTAGTACCTTTCCAAATGTAAAAAAAAGATTGCATTATGTGACACATTCTACCATGAATAATGACTTAAGTAAATATATCCAGGAGGTAAATTTTAAAACTAAAAAATAACTTCAGTGACATTTTGGTTTCCTCATAGTAGAAAATGTCAAATCATATTGGAACCAATCATATAAAAAAGCTTTCTCTTGGCCAATCTTGTCTAATGTGATAGATTATATACCACTTGGTATGTAATTTTTATTTTAATACATAATCGTAGCAGTGTTTTTCTTATAACTGCAATGGTCTATATATAATATACAGTTGTCTCTATTAGAGAATAGTAAAATTGTGCTTAGGTTTATATCCATCTACAAATTATTGAAGGACCAGTTCACAGTTTTTGGATTATTCAAGGTATTTGCCTCTCAGCGAGTGCTTTTTGTTATGAATCTCGTATTTGTTACTCTGTTTTTCTGTTGCTCGGCCTGTAGTCTCCTGCAAGGCTCTATTCTTACTTTACGTTGCCTCATTGTTTTTACATGTTCCTACTACTTCTACTCATCTTTTTGAAGTCTGACATACACAGCTCTGATTATTTATTCATTTTCTAGCTTTGTTTCTTCTGTTGTCTGCATGACATCATTACTTGCCCCACAAATCGAATGTGTTATTCTAACCCTTGTCATTTGTCCTATTTTTCTTTTTGACTTCTTCTTTCACATTTGATATATATTTCACATTCTGTCAGTTCTTGCCCCAACATTCTCAGTTGAAAAGTGAAGAATAACACAATAGCAGTTAATTTGGTACAGTAATCCCTCCTTTCCCCTGGGATCTATGTTCCAAGACCCCCAGTAGATGAGTAGATGCCTGAAACTGCAGAAAATGCTAAACCCTACAGTACTATGTTTTTTCCTACATATAAATACCTAGGATAAAGTTTAATTTATAAAGTAGGTGCAATAAGAGTTTAGCAACAATTATAACAGCATACTGTAATAGAAGTAAATGTAGTTGGCCAGGCACGGTGGTTCAAGCCTGTAGTCCTAGCACTTTGGGAGGCAGAGTTGGGCAGATCACAAGGTCAAGAGATTGAGACCATCTTGGCCAACATGGCGTGAAACCCCCTCTCTACTAAAAATACAACAACAAAAAAAATTAGCTGGACTTGGTGGTGTGCGCCTGTAGTCCCAGCTACCCGGGAGGCTGAGGCAGAATTGCTTGAACCAGGGAGGCAGAGGTTTCAGTGAGCCGAGATCGCGCCACTGCACTCCAGCCTGGTGCCTGGCGACAGAGCGAGACTCTGTCTCAAAAAGAAAAAAAAAGTAAATGTGGTCTTTGTCTCTCTCCGCCCCTTTCCCACTTCCTAAAAATATCTTAATATTTTCAGACTGTGATTGAACACAGGTAAATTAAACCACAAACAGCAAACCATGGATAAGCGGGAAGCTACTGTAGTTATATATTAGAAGTAGCTTATTCTTACTTACGTAAAGAATAGCTAAGACTATTTTTGGAATCAGGCATATATATCAACTTTAGACCAATTAGTCTTGGCAATAAAATACAATAATAACAAATAGAGAAATTTGCCTCAAAGTGGTCCATGTATTCCATTAAAAGTAATTAGGTTTAATTTCTGTCCTCATAGAATGCCTCTTATATTCTTTAACTTACTTTTCTTTGGCGTTATTCTGGTTCTGTCCTCCTTTAACTCAAGTGTGGAATGTTGGAAACGCCTTTTTAGTTGATCTTTCTGTTTCTGGTTTCTTCTTTGAATAATTACTACATGCCACCAAAGCACCTCTAATTGTTACCTGTTGACAGAGGAAATCTACACACGTCTGCACATTTCAAGTCCTAAATAATCTGACCGTACTTCACTAAATCCGATTTTAACAACCTTCTATTCCTCAAAATGAGTATTTCTCTTCACATATGTTGAGCACATTGTGGCCATCCTCTCTTCGTATTTGATAAATGATATTTGATAAACGTTGCTACACTGATACCTTTTCTTACTATTTCCCAAATGAGTTTCAGTTCAAGTTCATTATTCTCCAAGGTGCTTTTCTCATTAACTACAAGTAGTGTGGGCATCTCTACTTTATGATTTCTAATATTTGTAGAATAAATTATATATTTTATATTTTAAAATTGTATTTGCTTTAAAAATTTATATATCCTATGTTTGTCCTCTTGCTTTTGCATCTCGAAATTTTATGTCCTTGAAGACACATTTCTATGAATTTCTCAGAGTACCTTGTAAGAGTACTAAGCTCAAAGTAGGTGCTTTTTAAATGATAGTTAAATGGAATATCAAATCTTAATTTAAGGATGATTTTAATAATATTACGTATGTTCTGCTTCTTTTTTAAGTGTTTGGCAACATATTGACTGCATGGGGATTGACAGGCAGCATATTCCTGATACATACCTGTGTGAACGTTGTCAGCCTAGGTAAGTTGCACATATCTGATGACATTGCCAGTAATTTTACTAATGTAATACTAGTCAACAAAAATTCCTTTATGAATTCGGGCTTAAAGAATTAATGAATCACAGCCGGACATGGTAACTCTTGCCTGTAGTGCCAACTACTTGGGCAGCTGAAGCAGGAGAATTGCTTGAGCGTGGGAGTTCAAGGCTGCAGTGAGCTTTGATTGTGCCATTGCACTCCAGCTTGGGTGACAGTGACCCCCAGTCTCTTTTTTGTGTGTGTGTTTTCTATTTCACCACGTTGGCCAAGGATGGTCTCCATCTCTTGACCTCATGATCCACCTGCCTGGGCCTCCCAAAGTGCTGGGATTAGAGGCGTGAGCCATCGCGCCTGACCTTTTTCTACATTTCTTCTGTTTTTTAAAATCTTTTTATTCTGGACATTTCAAACTTATGTAAAAATAATATGTAATGAGCCCACATTCCTACCACCCTACCTCAGTAATAATCGACATACTTGTCCCATCTCTACTGCCGTATGTTTCTTCTCCCTTTACATGTATGTTGTTTTAAGACAAATCCCAGATATCGTATTATTTTGTCCACATATATTTCAGTACATTTGTGTTTCTGTGTATATATATTACAGTATATATCTGTAAAATAATTCTTTTGACAAAAATAATCACAAAACGGCTAGGCAAGGTGGCTCACGCCTGTAATCCCAGCACTTTGGGAGTCTGAGGTAGTTGGATCCTGAGAGCCTAGTAGTTCAAGACCAGCCTGGGCAACAGGGTGAAACCCTGTCTGTATTAAAAATACAAAAGATGAGCCAGGCATGGTGTTAATGCACCTCTACTTCTAGCTGCCTGTGGGGCTGAGGTGGGAGGATGGTTTGAGCTTTTGATCTCGAGGCTGCAGTGAGGCATGGTCATGCCACTGTGCTCCAGCTTGGGTGACAGAGTGAGAGCCTGTCTCAAAAAATTAAAAAAAGAAGAAAACCCCACAAAACCATGATTATACAGGCAACAAAATCTCTGGCTCATCCAGCAATTGTTATGCTATTGATTGGTTGATATTCATCTCTTAAGTCTCTAAACCTACTCCTCCCTCCCTACCACCCCAGTCACTTTTACTGTATGAGGAACTCAGCTGTTTGTCCTGATGAGTTTTGCCAGTTGTATT
This sequence comes from Alouatta palliata, assembly GCA_004027835.1. Classification (NCBI taxonomy): domain Eukaryota; kingdom Metazoa; phylum Chordata; class Mammalia; order Primates; family Atelidae; genus Alouatta; species Alouatta palliata. The sequence continues at coordinate 32,873 of PVKV010006642.1, forward strand.
CTCATGATTTCACAAGTTTCTCTGTCCTCTCTATTTCTGTAAGAAGATGTTTCTGTCTGTAGGCTTCATCAGATTTAGGTTCAATTTCCTTTTCCCTTTTTTTTTTTATAAGACTATTTCATAGTTAGATTGTGTGGTCCTATCAGGTGGCGCATGATTTCTGGTTGTCTTATGATGGGAGCCAATGATAGTCCTTAGATCTACTACCTTAGATCCACTAATTTACTAGGGGTTGCAAATTAGTGATAGATTATTTCTGTTGTTCATTACTTATCAGCTGTAATATTTCTTTTTCTTTGTGTGTGACAGAGTTTCTGTCACCCAGGCTGGAGTGCAATGGCACAGTCTTGGCTCAATGCAACCTCTGCCTCCAGGTTCAAGTGATTCTCCTGCCTCAGCCCCCTGAGTAGCTGGAATTACAGGCACGCACTACCATGCCCGGTTCATTTTTGTATTTTTAGTAGAGACGGGGTTTCATCATGTTGGTTGGGCTGGTCTCAAACTGCTGATCTCATGATCTGCCCGCTGCAGCCTCCCAAAGTGCTGGGATTACAGGCAGGAGCCACTGCACCCGGCCTATCAGCTGGAATGTTTCTATAGGAACAAACTTCTCTGTCTTTTTTTTTTTTTAAGACAGGGTCTCACTTTGTCACACAGGCTACAGTGCAGTGTTGTGACCACAGCTCACTGCAGCCTCAGCCTTCTGGGCTCAGGCAATCCTCCCATCCTTCCACCTTGTCCTGCCAAGTAACTGGGACTACAGGCATCATCACTATGCCTGGCTAGTTTTTTGTATGTTTTGTTTTTTTTTGTAGACACAGGGTTTCACCATGTTGTACGGGCTGGTCTGGAACTCCTGGGCTCAAGTGATCCTCCCGCCTTGGCCTCCCAAAGTGTTGGGATTACAGGCGAGTGTGACCTTGCCCAGTCATGTCTCTGTATTAACTGTTCAGTTATCTTAAGATGTATTTCACTGAAGAAAGGCAGGAAAAATGCTTGTTGAGTCTTAGCCTTTATTTACTAGTTTTCAGAATAATGAAAAATTATCATTGTGAACTCATGGATTTAAACCAAAGTGGATGTCTGTCTGTTATAGTTGTTATACTTATTGATGTTTAATTTTATGCCATTTCTGGTCAGTAGGAACCTCTTCAAGCTGGTTAGCAAGTCCTTTAAATAGTACTGTAGTGGTAGTTGATGGCAAAGAAATTATCTGGTATTACAAGATGTCTTAGGCTTATCCTACGCTTCCGTGCCCCAAATTCATAGTTGGCTTTCAAGGCCAGAATTGGAAAGCTTGTTATAACTGTATTGGTCACTGTTCCTAGTCTCTTTAGTAGACAAAGCTAGGAAGTATGTTGCATCTGTTTCTTTAAGATAAAATACATGAATTTATACTGATAATTGCAATTGAAATTTAGTAATTCAAGTTTTTATGTAGTTGTTTCATGTTATATCCTTTTATCCTAGTTGTCAACAATACAAAGAATAATCCGATTAGAATATCACATAGTTGATTAACTATTTAATCATACACAAAGAATACAGTAGTTACCTGTTGACAGGAAATCTATACACGTCTGCACATTTCAAGTCCTACCACCAACACTAGCACCAACAATATGATTGTGTAAAACAGGTTAGAACTTCTCCCTCCATAGGGCATAGTATACAAGGGTTTTATAGTCAATATTTTAAGTCTCTTGAAAATAATTGTGTGTTTATAACACCAACTGGATACACACTACATTGTTTAGGTTATTAATGTTATTTAATTTTTAAAAATTAAATGTTATTAATGTTATTGAATTTTTAAAAAATTAAATGTTCTGAGTTGTAGATTCACATGCAGTTGTGAAATATTGTAGAGTGAGCCTGTATATCTTTTAGCTAGTTTGCCCCAGTGGTAACATTTTATATAACTATTAATACAGTATCACAACTAAGATACTGACATTAACATAGTCACTTTATAGAACATTTCTATCACTGACAGGAGTCATGCTGCCCTTTTAGTCATACCTACCTCCTGTCCCTGAACTTTGCCAACTGTTATTCTATAATCCATTTCTATAATTTTGTCATTTCAAGAATGTTAACATAAATGAAGTCATAGAGTATGTGACCCAGTATATGACCTTTTGGGATTGACTTTTTTATCCAACATAATTCCCTAGAGAGCCCTCCAGTTTGTTGGATGTGTTATGATTTTGTTTTTTATTGCAGATAGTATTTCATGGTATATGTGTACCATAGTTTGTTTAACCTACTCACCCATTGAAGGCCACTTGGGTTGTTTCTACTTTTTTGGCTATGACAAATGAAGTTTCTGTGAACATTTGTTTACAGGTTTTTGTGTGAACCAAAGTCCTCCCCCTGCCGCCCCGGTTAAATGCCCAAGAAGAACAGCAGCTTGGTTATATGGTAGTTGCATGTTTAGATATATAAGATATTGTCAGACAGTTTTTCAGAATGGCTATTCCATTTCATATTCCTACCGGAAATGTAGGAGTAATCAATAATTTGTTTTTTTTTTAAGAATTGTTGGTTGGACGTGGTGGCTAACACCTATAATCCCAGCATTTTGGGAGGCCCAGGCAGGTGGATCACTTGAGATCAGGAGTTTGAGACCAGCCTGGGCAACATGGCAAGACACCATTGCTACAAAAAAAAAATACAAAAATTAGCCAGGCATGGTGGCAGGCGCTTGTAATCCCAGTTACTCAGGAGGCTGAGGCACAAGAATTACTTGAACCTGGGAGGCTGAGGTTGCAGTGAGCTGAGATCGTGCCGTTGCACCCCAGCCTGTGCAACAGAGCGAGACTCTGTCTCAAAAAAAAAAAAAAAAAGCACAGATTAGCTGGATGTGATGGTATGTGTCTGTGGTCCCAGCTATTTGGGAGAGTGAAGCAGGAGGATTGCTTGAGCCCAGAAAATTGAGGCTGCAGTGAATCATGATTGTGCCACTAAACTCCAGCCTGGGCAACAGAGGGAGACTCTGTCTCAAAAAAAAAGAAAAAGAATTGTTTTTTATATTTTATTTACCTTTATAATTATATACTTTATAATTATATAAGACGTAATCTGTCATTCTAAAGTCAATATATAAAGCAAGTGAGACTTGATGTCAAATATATAAAGCAAAGTATTCTATTATTCTAAAGTCAAATATGTAAAGCACATAGATAAATATGTAAAGCAAGTTAAGTCTAACTCATCCCTTCTTGCTTATTATATGTAGGTATGCACCTATATATTTGTCTTTCTCTCCTTATTTAGATAAGTGGTAGCATATTATAGAGTCTTCACCACATTTCTTTTTTCTTAAAAATAATATGCTGAAGATCACAGTAGTGTATAAACATTGACTGATACAACTTCAATATACTTTATCTTTTATGTACTCTAGTTTATTTAACAAGTTGCCTTTTTGTGGACATTCGAATTGTTTTGGGTCTTTTGTTATTATGAATAGAAGTGAGATTGTTCAGTAAAACAATAAACATATATATAAAATTTTGTTAGATTGTCAAATTCCCTTCCAGTAAGAGCTGTGCAGGTTTGGATTCCAAACAGTAACGCATAAGCATGCCTGCTTTCCCAAGCCTCACGACAGATTATTTGGCAGACTTGCACTTTTGCCAGTTTAATTAGGTGAGAAATGGTAATTTCAGCATAGTTACACTGTGCATTTATCTTACTTTGAGTGAGGTGTTTCTATGTGGTTTTGTTTCATGATAATTATTAGCCTTTTGCCAGATAATTTTTGATGGGGTAGATATCTGATGATGAATTCAGTAAAAGTTGGTTAAAAACTTAACATTAGAAGGGCAGTTAGTTGAGAGAGGTCTGTTTATTATTCTCTGATAGCTGGGATAATTATCTGTGATGGTAGAATAGTTACATTTCCTGGTAGACATTAAGGCAAGCATGAAGACATTCTGATAATCTAGAGCTCTTATTTTCCCGCCTGAGGATAATTTACTGTCTGACCTCTAAACTACATACAATGAAAAAGTTAGGAGGGAAAAAGTAAAAGAATTACTGTAGATAATGTAGTTCATGGATAGAGGTAGGGGGAGAGTAATAAAGTATTTCACTTAATTGTTAAATGCTCCCAGCACTTTGGGAGGCTGAGGAGGGTAGATCACCTGAGGTCAGGAGTTTGAGGCCAGCCTGACCAACATGGAGAAATCCTGTCTCTACTAAAAATACAAAATTAGCTGGGAGTGATGGTACATGCCTGTAATCCCAGCTACTCGAGAGGCTGAGGCAGGAGAATCGCTTGAACCCGGGAGGCAGAGGTTGAAGAGAGCCAAGGTCATGCCATTGCACTCCAGCCTGGGCAACAAGAGCAAAACTCTGTCTCAAAAAAAAAAAAAAAGTTCAGTATTTATTTCAAAAGTGGAAATCAATTAAAGGCAATGGTAATAATGGAATAGATTCTAACTCAGTGTCATACATTTACTTTAACTTCAGTATTTATTTCAAAAGTGAAAATAATTAAAGGCAATGGTAATAATGGAATAGATTCTAACTCAGTGTCATACGTTTACTTGAAGAAATTCAATTTGTGATTTTAAATACATTGTTAACCTTACGAGTTTTTTTTTCTCAGCTTTTTTGCTTTATTCTGTTTGAAAAAAAATACTAGTTTCATAGATAAAACATTATTTTCTTGGCCATTTACTGTGGCTCACACCTGTAATCCCAGCACTTTGGGAGGTGGAGGTGGGAGGATCACTTGATCCAGGAGTTCAAGACCAGCCTGGGCAATCCATCTCTACAAAAAATTACAGAATTAGCTGAGTATGATAGTTCAGTCCTGTACTCTCAGCTACTCAATAGGCTGAGGCGGGAGGATCCCTTCAACCTGGAAGGTTGAGGCTGTAACAAACTGTGATTACATCATTGCACTCCAGCCTGGGTGAGACCCTGTCTGAAAAAAAATGGAGTCACCTATCTGGCATTTACTGCTGTTATTATTAGATTGTATATAAGCTGTATTGCAAGGGATACTGTATATACTTTATACTGTTGGTTTTTCACTGAGAACATTAAATAAATTACAAAGTTTATCACATTTAAGACAGATCTACTTAATATTCAAATTTATATATGTTTGATAACCATGCTGATTTTTTAATGTAGGAATTTGGATAAAGAGAGGGCAGTGCTACTACAACGCCGGAAAAGGGAAAATATGTCAGGTAGGTAAAAAGGACCTATACCAAATTAAAATTCATGTGATTGAAAGAATAAATGGTCGGCATAGTTTCAGTTAAATATAAGTACCTTGTTGATGAATGTTGATTGTACATATAGTGTACAATCTCTGGTATAGATTTTAAGTATTTCTTTTCACATAGAATAAATATGTACTTATTTGGGGAAATAAAATGGAAACAAGAGGAAAATAAATAATTTAAATCAGCCATAATTTTTTTACATACAGCTAACCTGTTGGTTTAAAGTGAAATATGTTTGTTCTTCAGAAAGATAGTGATCCATTAGTTTATCATGTGTAATAGTACATCTTTCAGTTTTAGGAACAATTTTCTAACTTCTGTGTAACATATGCCACAGTTTTTATTTTAGCTTAATCATGTTTGTTTATTTATTTATTTTTGAGATGGAGTCTCGCTCTGTTGCCCAGGCTGGAGTGCAGTGACAAGATCTCAGCTCACTGCAACCTCTGCCTTCTGGGTTCAAGCGATTCTCCTGCCTCAGCCTCGGGAGTAGCTGGGACTACAGACATGTGCTACCATGCTCTTGTAATTTTAGTAGAGACGAGGTTTCACTATGTTAGTCAGGCTGGTCTTGAACTCCTGACCTTGTGATCCACCCACCTCTGCCTCCCAAAGTGCTGGGATTACAGGCGTGAGCCACCTCACTTGGCACTTAATCATGTTGATGCCAGCACACCTGGTTTTGAATAATCATAATTTATTCAGCTATTCCTCTTTGATGGAGATTTGGATTGTTTTCACTATTTCTGCTTTGATTTATTTTTGTTATTAAAAACAGTATCCTCAGCAAGACTCTCTTGCATAAGTCTTTTTGTACTTTTGCTGTCTTATCTTTGGGTAGATCTCTAATAATGGGATGGCTGGATCAGAGGGTGTGTACATATATAATTTTGCTAGATACGACTGAATTGCCCTTTGTAGGGAATTTCAAATTTCCACTGGTGGGGTATGGGAGTGCCTGTTTCCCACAGGCACACCACTAGAGTGTGTTATGACTTTTGGATCCTTTCTAGTTTAATGTGTGAGAAATCATATTTGTGATTTGTATTTAAATATGTAAGTGAGATGAGTGAACAAGTTTAAAAAATGTGCTTATTTAGAAAAATGGAGATGACAGTACTTTGTCATATGATTATTTCATTGTTTAAAATAGAAGTATTAAGTGTGCAATAATTTTTATTTTGTCTTTGAAGATGGCGATACCAGTGCAACTGAGAGTGGTGATGAGGTTCCTATGGAATTATATACTGCATTTCAGCATACTCCAACATCAATTACTTTAACTGCTTCTAGAGTTTCCAAAGTTAATGATAAAAGAAGGAAAAAAAGTGGGGAGAAAGAACAACACATCTCAAAATGTAAAAAGGTATGTTTTTGCTTGTTTTTAGGTGAGTGGATAGGATAGTGGATGGGGAGTTGAATTTTATAGGAGAAGCAGGAGAGTGAGAATAATTGATGGTAGCTAAAAAGGTGGCAGGATCTAGCAAGAGTTTTTTATTTTTAAACAATTAAACTTACTGGAAAATTTTAATGTGTTTTGAAGATTGAAGTAGAGAAGAAACTTTGCAAACTGCTTTGAAATCATTTAATGAGATTGTCACTGAAATGCAGAAGCGAAAATAAAATAGAAAGCCTTCATGGTTTTCTGTAGTACCAGGATTGTATTCCTTTCACTTGTCTAACATAGTCCACTTGGCTTTTCTACCCCATGTTTTACATAATGGTTCTTTGCCTCCTTTTTTTGTTAAACCTTGCTCTCTTCTAACATATTGTCTACACACAAGTTTATTTATTTGGATCTATATTGCTAGCTGTAGGTTTATATTTCTTAGTCACTCTGAATGGAGTTTATGCTTTTTAGGGGGTTGAGGGGGATAGGAATTAAGTCTCAAATACATCCTTCAGGATCTGGCAGATTAGTGGGCTCTCACTACATATTTATTGAATAAATACAGCTCTGTTTACCACAGTGCTTATTACATAAGCCCCATATGGGCTCAAATGTTACTTGCTAGTTGCTTAGAGAATTAAAGTAATATCATTATTTTACTCCCACCCAAAAAAATTTTATCAACAAAATTATATTTCTAATACCTTCCCAATTTCTATCAGATATATTTTTCTACTGTTGTAATATTGGACATAGAGGATATTTAGAAATTTTTGTCTTTGTATCATATTATATGCAGATTTTCATATTCTATATAGGCTGTGTATTTTTTTTTTAAACATAGGATCTTGCTATGTTGCCCAGGCTGGAGTGCAGTGGCTATTCATAGAATATCATGGTGTACTGTGGCCTCAAACTCCTGGGTTCCTGTGTTCCTCCTGCCTCAGTCTCCTGAGTAGCTGGGACTATAGGTGCCTGCCACCACTCCCAGCCACATTCTGTTTTTGTTAGAATAGTGTTCTAGTAGATGCCTTTATTAAACATTCTCCTAGTGTCTGCACATTCTATTTTTATTAGAATAGTATTCTAATAAATGCCTTTATTAAACATTCTCCTAGTGTCAGCTTTATTGGTTACCAGATTTTTTGTTATGACACTTGAATTAAAAGTTTCAGTGAACCAATTGATTCTTAAATATTAATTATGTTCAGTTTAAAAAAATAACTAGAATTCCATATTTATTTTAGGCATTTCGTGAAGGATCTAGGAAGTCATCAAGAGTTAAGGTAAATACATTAATATTAAAGTGTTGTTATCAACTGTCATTTACTTGGGAGCAGAGTGCTTGCTTGTCCATATCATTACCTAATGTTCTCTTTATTGTGTGCCATGTCATTGCTCATTATTAGGTGTGGGACTTTAGTTCTAATTGGAGTTATATACTACTCTGGTAGTTAACATTGTTAAAATATTAGTCATCAAAAGGGGGAGGTATATAAGCAATTTCTAATTTTATAATTTTGGGCAATTTGAATTTTATTACTGCAATGCATGTCTCTGATACCACTTAGTATTACTATACTGTACTTAGGAATGCAGAATCACATTTGGAACTTGAAAATTTGCTCTTTTGCATAGTTGGGATTCTAGAGAGTTAAGTCAGTTGTCATACTATAAATTCACTGTAGAAAATCATATAAATACAAACCAGTCAGAATAATTGATAGCTAAAAATTACCTTGAATTAATTAATATACGTCCTCAATTTCTTAGATGCTAAAATTGCTGAGAGAAGCAATTTCTGTCTGACCCCAAAATGTAAGTTTGTCTTGGGTCACAGATGTCAGCTGTATGCTGCTACTGTAGCTTTCTGACTTAGGCAGAAAAGAATAACAAATTTCTAAAATTGTCATATTACATAGAATGTGGGGAGCATGTTACAGTGTATCTTTTGTCTCTGTGGTATAAGGCATAATTATTATTCCACTTTTCTGGGAAAACCCATTAAACAGCAGTTTCTAGTTTACATTATGCTCTTTTATGTAGATTGCCCTTGTGTGTGTGTGTGTGTGAGTGTGTGTGTGTGTGTGTGTGTGTGTGTGTGTGTGTAAGTCCAGATATTAATACTCAGTTTATGATTTTAGGGTTCAGCTCCAGAGATTGATCCTTCATCTGATGGTTCAAATTTTGGATGGGAGACAAAAATCAAAGCATGGATGGATCGATATGAAGAAGCAAATAACAACCAGTATAGTGAGGGCGTTCAGAGGGAGGCACAAAGAATAGCTCTGAGATTAGGCAACGGAAATGACAAAAAAGACATGAGTAAATCGGATTTGAATACCAACAATTTGCTTTTCAAACCTCCTGTAGAGGTAAATATGTCATTTGTCCAAAAATTGGAAAACAGTTTTATACTGTGTATTTTTAGTTAAACTGAAAGCAAGCAAGTTTCTTTAATCTCTACATTTACTCTGATTTTAGAGCCATATACAAAAGAATAAGAAAATTCTTAAATCTGTGAAAGATTTGCCTCCTGATGCACTTATCATTGAATACAGAGGGAAGTTTATGCTGAGAGAACAATTTGAAGCAAATGGATATTTCTTTAAAAGGTATATTATTTTATTTTCCCATGTTCATTTTCTATAGGTAAATATTGAATTTTTGGCTCTTTTATCTAGATGTTGTGATTCTGTGTACTTTTTTCCTACATGCTCATTTCAGTATTTAAAGCTGTAGTGTGGTTGAACAGTGACTGATGAAAATTTTTGAACTATGATAAACTAAAACAACATAAAAAATGCAAAGATATATTCCTCAGTCTCTTGCTCATATCTGTCTTGGAAAAATCCTAAAACAATCTACTTCAAAGATTAATCAACAACAGCATAGGTTAGATATATAAGAATGTCAGCCAGGAACTCTGATTGAGATTACAAGGAACCCTTTCCATCTCTATCTGGGACTCATACTAATTCCTTGTAACGTAAAAGCCAGAACCTGAGAAAGCCCATGGTAACCATAGGGGAAACCCCTTCCTCTCTATTAGACAGTGTTAGACTGTGTCCTAGATTACTGCCACCACTTTCAACACCCACTTTGTTGGTATTAGAACAACAATCCTCTTTGGTTTGGGATTCATGTGCAGAATTAATATGATCCTCTAATAGGCATTGCTTCCCTGTAGTCTAGAAGTATGTTCATATTTCTAGGAGAACATTCCTAGTTTGTGTCCTACAATTATCAGAAACATTTGTTGTTTATAACTTGAATTTTTACTTAAGGTATGAAAGATGCACAGCAATTTCTCCCTATTACACATTAGATTTGATCTGAAACAGGGGTGTAAGACAGATATTTTTAAATGCACCAGGAAATATAAACCCTAAAGACATCACATGAATCCTGTAAATGTAATAGTCACTCTTTTTTTATCTTAATTAATTTGAATTTATACCTTTGGTTCATTGCCTTTGATTTAAGTGAGATTATGGGGCAGGTAAAAATCTCATTAGCATAAACTAGCATAACATAAGAGTGAATTCTGGAGTCAGACTGCCTATATTCAAATCTTGGCTTCACTATGTCTGTTAGAAGTTTCTCAGAGTCTGTATTCTTAAGTTTCTTCATCACTTTGCCTCTGAAGAGTATTAGGAGATTATTATACTAAAATGTTGTCCTTTGTTTGTTTGTTTGTTTTTGAGACAGAGTCTCGCTCTATCACCCAGGTTGGAGTGCGGTGGCATGATCATGGCTCACTGCAACCTTGACCTCCTGGGCTCAGGTGATCCTCCCACCTCAGCCTCCCAAGTAGCTGGGACTACAGGTGCATGCCACCATGCCTGCTTTTTTTTTTGTAAAGATGGAGTATCGCCATGTTGCCCAGTCTAGTCTTGATCTCCTGGGCTCAAGCAATCCACCTGCCTTGGCCTCTCAAAATGCTGGAATTACAGATGTGAGCCAGCGTGCCTGGCCTAAAATGTTAATAGTTTATAATGTTTCTTTCTTTGTAGACCATACCCTTTTGTATTATTCTACTCTAAATTTCATGGGCTAGAAATGTGTGTTGATGCAAGGACTTTTGGGAATGAGGCTCGATTCATCAGGCGGTCTTGTACACCCAATGCAGAGGTAAGCTTATAGAAATCTTTTGGATCAATGTCGGGGCTGGGAGTTTGTGGAATCTGAGCAGCAAGCACAAAACTCTGGTAACCTAAAACACTTTTCAACTGTTGGTGGATTTTATACTGCCCAGCATCTTTTTTGTGTGTGAAAATTTAGGTGATACTGGCTATATTAGCTATGAAGTCTTTTTTTGTTTTTGTTTTTGTTTTTCAGACAGAGTTTCACTCTTGTTGCCCATGCTGGAGTGCAATGGCACAATCTCCGCTCACTGCAACCTCTGCTTCCTGGGCTCAAGCGATTCTCCTGCCTCAGTCTCCTGAGTAGCTGGGGTTACAGTCGAGCATCACCACGCCCAGCTATTTTTTGTATTTTTAGCAGAGACGGGGTTTCACCATGTTGACCAGGCTGTTCTTGAACTCCTGACCTCACGTGATCTGCCTGCCTTAACCTCCCAAAGTGCTGGTGTTACAGGCGTAAGCCACTGCACCCGGCCACTATGAAGTCTTAAAAATTACTTTGCACATTGAAGAAATTATGATGTTCCTTGTAAGGGAAATGTTGGACTTTTTTTTTTTTTTGAGGCAGGGTCTCACTTTGTCTCCCAGGCTGGAATGCAGTGTCATGATCACAACTCACTGAAGCCTCCATGACCTCCCATGCTGAAGTGATCCTCCTGTCTCAGCTTTCTGAGTAGCTGGGACTACAGGTGTGTGCCACCACACCCAGCTAATTTTTAAAATTTTGCTGCCTAGGCTGGACTCGAAAACTCCTGGGCCAAGTGATCCTTCTGCCTCGGCCTCCCAAAGTGTTGGGATTACAGGCGTGAGCCTGCCCAGACTTCTAAAATCATTATTATTATTATTTTTGAGGCAGGGTTTTGCCCAGGCTGGAGTGCAGAGGTGTGATCATGGCTCATTGGAGCCTTAACCTCCTGGGCCCTCAGGACGTGAAGCAATCTCACCTCAGACTCCTGAGTAGCTGGGACCACAGACGTGTGCCACCATGCCCAGCTAATGATTTTTTTTATTTTTTGTAGAATTGGGGTCTCCCTGTGTTTCCCAAGCTGGTCTGGAGCTTCCTGTGTTCAAGCCATCTTCCTGCCTCGGCCTTCCTAAGTGCTAGGATTACAGGCATGAGTCACCATACCCAGCCTGATTCCAGACAACTTGCTTTTTACCTTGGAAGCTCTTATTTATGGGTCAATACATGCTGTGGTTTAAGTTAGATGACAAAGCTGAGATCTAAGTAGAATTAATATGTTCTACTGTAAAATTTTTAATAAAGTTATATTTTAGTGTAGAGTGTAAAATCATGTTGGTTTTGTTTTTTACATGTCAAAATGAAGATTGTTAATTTTATAATTAAATAATATTGCAGCCAACAGTGTAGGGTTTTTTTTTTTCTCTTTTCTTTTTTTTTAAGGACAGGATCTTGCCATGTTGCCCTAGGTTGGCCTTAAACTCCTGGGTTCAAGTGTTAGTTCTGCTTCAGCCTCCAGAGTAACGGATTACAGGCATGCACTGCTGCACCCAGCTAAGAGTATAGATTTTGGAACCAGACTTAAATTTATTTCTTCCCTGTGACTTACTAGCTTTGTAACCTCAGTTTTATCTGTAAAAAGGTGACATGAGGACTGAAGGAGTACATGTAAAGTATCTAGAATAGTGTCTTGTCATAGAAAAGTAGTGTTTGCTCTACCATTACTGCATTCATCAAACCTAAGAAGGCCGGGTATGGTGTCTCACGCCTGTAATCCCAGCACTTTGGGAAGCTGAGGCGGGTGGATCATCTGAGGTCAGGACTTCAAGACTAGCCTGACCAACATGGTGAAACCCAGTCTCTACTAAAAATGCAAAAATTAGCTACACGTGGACATGCCTGTAGTTCCAGCTACTCAGGAGGCTGAGACAGGAGAATCGCTTGAACCCGGGAGGCAGAGGTTGCAGTGAGCTGAGATCACACCACTGCACTCCAGCCTGGATGGCACAGTGAGACTCTGTATGAAAAACAACAACAACAAAAACAAAATCCTAAGATGCCACCACTTATGAGACTCCTAATTTCAGGGATGCTAAAAGGTGAAAAATTAGAATTGATGAAATTACTTTTTTTTATGCCATACTGTGGGCTCAAGGGGTTGAGGTGGCAGTGAGTAGCAGTGTATGTTTGAAAAACCTTCCCAGTTGATAACCACTGATAGATAGTTATAAGCCTTCTCATTGATGACATATTTTCCAGGTTGTGTTTGTGAAATACTTTGAAAAGACTAATTTTCAAAATTGTAGGTTGAAGCTTCTGAAGGCAGAAAGTAGTTTATGGTAATACAAAATTATTGTAACTTACAGGTGAGGCATGAAATTCAAGATGGAACCATACATCTTTATATTTATTCTATACAAAATATTCCAAAGGGAACCGAAATTACTATTGCTTTCGATTTTGACTATGGCAATTGGTAAGTTCACGTCTATAAATATCATCTGTTATTTCAAAATAGTTCCATAGTGTCCCTGTAATAATTTAGGTGTTGTCATTACTTTCATAGCTTTTTATTTTTATTTATCATGAAGCAGTTAAAAGTACTTGAAAACCAAAAGTTTAGTATCAGCCTCTATTATATCTTTGCTGCTTTTCACTTCTACGTTTTCCCTAAGTATTGTTGTAATGTAAATGTTCACAGTAATTATAACAAGTAATCCTAATTCAGCCATACAACACTGACCTTGTTTATGTAAGAATTTTTTTCTTTTTCTTCTGGGGGATACAATTTTAGTCATACAGTTCATCAGTAAAAATGAATAATTTCTCTTTTGCCCCTCAAAACAAAAGAAAGTGTACCAAATTTTCTTTGTGGTATAAATTAATAGGGTTTGTTGGAGATCCTGCAAAGAAACTCTTAAGAACTATTGTTCTGAAACAGTATTTAAAAAACCAATGATGAATCTGAATACAGTTGGCCCTTGCACAATGCGGGGTTGGAGCACCCACTCCCTGCGCGGTCCGAAATCTGCTTATACATTTTGACTTCCCTGAAACTTTACTAATAGCCTACTATTGACTAGAAGTGTTACCAATGACAACACATATTCTGTATGCCATATACTGTATTCTTAAACAAAGTAAGCTGGAGAAAAGAAAATGTTTTTAAGAAAATCATAAGGAAGAGAAAATATATTTACTGTTCATTAAGTGGAAGTGGATTATCATAAAGGTCTTCATCCTCATGTTGAGTGGGCTGAGGAAGGGACGGGCATTGGTCTTGCTATCTCAGGGTGACAGAGGGAGGAGGGGTAGTGGAAGGGGAGGCAGGAAAGGGAAGCGCACATGGTATAACTTTATGAAAATACTTTAATAATTTTTGCCTGGCCTTTTTGCTTTCTTATGTCTCTAAAAATGTTTCTATATGGTACCAATCTTCCATCATTTGCTTTAGTTTCAGTGCCCATATCATAGAAGAGTCCATGTCATAAAAAAAGTAAAAAACAGTCTTGAAAAAATGGAACCCTTATGCCAGATTGTCTAGTGTAAATTTGTTTTTTGGCACTGCTTTTTCTACATCTTCTTCCTCATCATCTGGCACTGGTTTGGAAGCAATCATTTCCATCAGGCATCTTCTGTAAATTTCTCTGATGTAGTGTCTGTTAGCTCTTGAATTTCTCCAAGATCCGTATCTGTGTTCTTCCCTCACCTCCACCTTTTTTGTTATATCCACAATCTCTTTTATGATTTTCCTGATTGACTCTGTTTTAAATTCTGTGAAGTCTTGCATAACATCTGGACACAGTTTGCTGCAGCAGGAATGTATTGTTTCGGGCATGATGGCTTTCATAGCTTTTTCTATAATGATGGCATCTTTGATGGTGTAATCCTTCCAGACTTTAATGATCTTCTCATTCAGGGTTCTGTTCCATAGTGTTACAGTCTTTTCCATAGAGTATGATGTGTAGTGAGCCTTAAAGGTCGTTATCACTCCCTAGTCTAGAGGCTGAGTTAGAGACATTATGTTTAGGGGCATGTGGACTAATTTGATGCCCTCAGTGTTGAACTCATAGGGTTCTGGGTGGCCAGGGGCATTGTCCAATATCAAAAGACATTTAAAAGGCAGTCCCTTCCTAGCTGCCTGTTGTCTGACTTGAGGGACAAAGCATCAATACTACCAATCCAGAAAAAGGGTTCTTGTCCAAGTTCTTTTGTACAAGCAAACAGCTGGCAGTTGGTGTTGGTTTTCCCTTCAAGGTTTGGGTTTAGCAGCTTTATAGGTAAGGGCAGTCCTGATCGTAAACCCAAATGCATTTGCACAAAATAGTAGAGTCAATCTGTCCCTTCCTGCCTTAAATTCTGGTGCTTACTTATTTTCCTTACTAATAAATATCCTTTCATACCCCACCCCCCACCACCCCAGAATAAGACACTTTTTTCTGCATTAAAAGACTTTTCAGGCAGATATTCTTTCTCCTGGATGATTTTTTTAATAGTGTCTAAGAACTCATCTGCTTCTTAAGTCAGCAGATGTGGCTTTACCTGTTAAGCTAAACCTCTTTTTAAAATCATCAAACCATACATTACTGGCATCAAATTCTACAATTTTAGATCTTTCATATTCCTTTTGTTTTATGTTGTCATTTAATGACTTCACTTTTTCTAGAAAGCTATTAGGGTCTATAGGTATGCCTTTCTTATATAGCACACTTGCACCCACATAAAATCTTCATTTACAATACTAGATAAAAATATATGTTTCAGAAAGTGCAAGGTTTTCACATTATGCGGCACAGCTGCAGCGATGGCTCCACGAATCTCTATTTTTTACAATGGCACTTATGCTGGCTTTATTTGTCTTGAGATGGCAGAGAACTACAGCTGCAACCTCAGTCTACAATATATCTTCAGCAATTCAACTTCTTTTTGCAATGTCATAACTTCTTTGCTTCTTGGGAGCACTTCAGCATCGCTAGTGGCACTTTGTATAGGTCACGTAGTGTTACTTAAAAATTTAGTGTATTGGTTGGATATGGGGCTCATGCCTGTAAATCCCAGCAGTTTGGGAGGCCAAGGCGGGTGGATCACCTGAGGCCAGAAGTTCAAGACTAGCCTGTACAACATGGTGAAACCCCATCTCTACTAAAAATACAAAAAATTAGCCAGGCATGGTGGCAGGTGCCTGTAATCCCAGCTACTTTGGAGGCTGAGGCAGAAGAATTGCTTCAACCTGGGAGGTGGAAGTTGCAGTGAGCTGAGATAAAACCACTGCACTCCACCCTGAGTGACAGAGCAAGACTCTTGTCTCGAAAAAAAAAAAATTACTTTATTGCTCTAAACACTATGAAAAATACCTGAGAACCACAAGAGATCACTTTTTATTGCAATACACGATTTACTGAGAGATGAACTGCTCCTGGGGATGTGTCACATGCCATTTTACATAGATACTCCCAACACTTGAGGCACCACAATAGCAACAGGAGGTGGCTACAAATTAGTAGTATGGAATGTCCTACAGTTACTTTTATATAGTTAATGATTTAATACTATATCTTTACATGTCTCTGGACTGTGAATGGCACCACATAAGGTCTGTATGTGTGTGTATAGGTTTTGATAAATTTTAACTTTATAATTTGTGTATATTTTATGGTAATAAATGATAAAATAGACTACTATCTACATGCATATGTATTCTTTTTCTTATTTTTAAAAATATTTCTAGGCTACATAGTCCATCTGGTTTTTCAAATTGCTGCAAATTTCCAAAAAGTTTTCCAATAATGTGTATTGAAAAAAATCCATGTATAAGTGTATGTGCACAGTTCAAACTTGTGTTGTTCAAGGGTCAGCTGTATAGAAACTTGTTTCAGTTTTTAAAAATTTGATAGAAAAATGTAAACAGTGGCCGGGCGTGGTGGCTCACGCCTATAATCCAGGCACTTTGGAGGCCAAGGCGGGCGGATCACTTGAGGTCAGGAGTTCAAGACCAGCCTGACCAACATGGTGAAACCCTGTCTTTATTAAAAAAAAAAAAAAAAAAAGAGAGAGAGAGAAAGAAAAATGTAAACAGTAATACAAACATCTGGCTGGGCGTGGTGGCTCACACTTGTAATCCCAACACTTTGGGAGGCCAAGCAGGTGGATCAGCTGAGGTCAGGGAATCAAAACCAGCCTGGCCAGCATGGTGAAATCCCATCTCTACTAAAAATACAAAATTAGCCAGGGATGGTAACGAATGTCTGTAATCCCAGCTACTTGGGAGGCTGAGGCAAGAGAACTGCTTGAACCTGGGAGGCAGAGATTGCAGTGAGCAATCCCACCACTGCATTCCAGCCTGGGCAACAAGAGTGAAACTCCATCTCAAATAAACAAATAAATAAAATAAATACTATAAACACCCATGTAATTCCCAAATTAAGATATTAAAACATTATTCTTTGAAGCCCCTTATATTTAGCAGCCACATTGCATCTCCCTTCCCTCCTTCACTAACTGCTATCTTTAATTTGATTTCTCTAACATTTTACTATGTCTGTATTTGTTGACAAATAGTATCTAGAATTTTGTATACTTTTAAGCTTTTATGTAAATTGTAGCCTGTATTCTTCTGCATTCTTTTCTCATTTATTACGTGAGATTATAGTTTGTTTATTTTCATTGCCTGTGGCATTTATCCATTTCACTGTTGACAGACCTTTATATTGACAAAAGAATGCACCTCTCCATGGTAGGGACATGAATATGTGTGTATGTGTTCTCTGCATAGTAGGGACATAGGAGTGGAATTGCTGGGTTGTAGAATGTGCAATGCATGAGCTTTTGCCAGATGTGAGTGAATTTCTGTTTAAGAAGCTTGTACCAGTTTACAGTCCTAAGTAATTTAGTGCCTTGCTATACTTCTTTACTCTAAGACTTTAAACATACATGCTAGTTGCTGTGGTTTATGCCTATAATCCCAGCACTATGGGAGGCTGTGGTGGGCAGATCATGAGGTCAGGAGTTCTTGACCAGCCTGGCCAACATGGTGAAACCCTGTCTGTACTAAAAATACAATAATTAGCCGGATATGGTGGTGCAGGTCTGTAATCCCAGCTAGTCAGGAGGCTGAGGCAGGAGAATCACTTAAACCTGGGAGGTGGAGGTTGCAGGGAGCTGAGATTGTGCCACTGCACTCCAGCCTGGGTGACAGTGAGACTCCATCTTTAAAAAAAAAAAAAAAAAAAAAAAAATATATATATATATATATGTATATATATATGCATGCTAGCTAGCTCAATGTGGAATGGTATCTTTTTTTGTTAATATTTTAATTTACCATTTTCTTTGATTATTTATGAACCCAGAGGTCTTTTTCTGTATTTTCATTTGGATTTCTCTCTTGTGAATTGCTTGATCTTACCATCTGTCTTTCTACTGGGTAGTCATTTTCTTGCTTTTTATTTCCCCCCTAGAAATTCTTTATATATTCTGTAGTCTTTTGGGTTTTGGATTATAAGCAATTCAGTTCGGTTCCTCTTATTCTATATATTTTTAAACTTTATGTGATATTCTATTTAAAAATTTTTTTTTTTTTTTTTTGGTGAAATCCCTCTTCCTTTAGTATGTCTTTCTACTGATTATTGCTTTCAGATACATTGTATCATTTTAGCCCTTTCTTTCCTAGAAGGTAGAAGATTTAGTACAATTCTTTGCTCATTGCTTTGTGGGATTACCTGTCCCATATAGGTTAAGAATGTAATCTGTCTGGTTTCAAATCCTGGCTTGGTCACTTACTATGTGACCTTGGACCAATTTCATCACATTGTGCTGCATTACCTCAAGTATATGAGAATAATAATAATACTCACCTAAAGTGCTTAATAAACAAAAGCTCTTGCCATCATTGTTTGTAGTTCTGTTGTCCTAAAATCAACAGAACTACTAGTGCCTGTTAATACCTGATTTGGGAGGTGGGAGGTAGGACCATAAATGTTTGAATTCTATCCCTTGTTCACAGAATTAAGGAAGTTGGATTTGAATTTTTCTAGCTGTTATAGAGTAAATGAGTTAGGAATATTAGACACTTAAAATAAATTGTTCTTACTGTGAATAAACATTCAACTACTTAAAACATGCAAAGTGGGAGATTTGTATTATTGTTTAACTGAGGTTTGGGCATTTGGCCTGTATCCTAGAGATGAACTACATCTTAGCAGCTGGGGTAGAGATAAAGAGATCAGAGTTGAGAAATACTGAAATGAAAAGTACATGAGTCTGAGAGTCATACAGAGGCCTGGATCCAAATGCCGTCTCTTCCACTTATTAACTTTGTAACATTGGACAAGATGCTAATGTTCATTGAGTTTTAATCTCACTTGTAAAATGGGAATAATAAGTATCATTATGGTGAATATGAGACAGAGTGCAATTATTTCTCAGGCTTCCAGTTGAAAGAGAGAACACTTAGTATGGTAAAAAGGAGACATAAAATGTCATCAAGGTAGCTTTTTAAAGAAACCTGGTTCTTGCTACCATTCCATAAAGTACAAGACAAACCAGTGAGGTTTAGTTATTTGTTACACCTAGCATTTTTTATTTGGTCAGATTTCAGATCAGTATTTTATATAGCACTCCGGGATACTGAAGTAATTATGGTTTCTGCCTTAATGTTTTATGTAATCCACAGTATCATTTTACTTTAAAACACTCAGAATTTTAATGTGTTTCTTTTTTTCTAATTCTGTACATATTACAGGGTGAGCATCCTTCATACAAAAATCTGAAATCAAAATCCTAAACTTTTTTTTTTTTTTTTTTTTAGAGTGAGTCTCGCTGTGTCACTTTTGATCTCGGCTCACTGCAACTTCTGCCTGCCGGTCTCAGGCAATTCTCCTGCCTTAGCCTGTCATGTAGCTGGGGTTTCAGGTGCCTGCCACCACGCACAGCTAATTTTTGTATTTTTAGTAAAGAGACGTTTCACCATGTTGGCCAGGCTGATCTCAATTGATCTGCCTGCCTTGGCCTCCCAAAGTGCTGGGATTACAGGCGAGAGCTACTGCACCCAGCCATCCTAAACTTTTTGAGCACTGACATGATGCCAAAAGTAGAAAATTCTACACCTGACCTCATATGACAGGTCATAGTCAAAGTGCAGTCAGAACTTTGTTTCAGGCACAGAATTATTAAATATATTGTCTAAAATTACTTTTAGCCCAAATGAAACATGAGTGAATTCTGTGTTTAGGGTTGGATCCTATTCCCCCAAGATATCTCATTATGTATATGTAAACATTCCAAAATTTACAACAGTTTTGGTCCTAAGCATTTCAGGTAAGGCATGCTCAACCTGTACAAACGCCTAATATCTGATCAGAAATCAACATCTAATTACTACATTATTTTTATGAGGAAAGTTTTTTTGTGGTAGTTAACTAGGACTGTAAATTACTAAAAAGGATTGCTTTAATTACTAGTAATTGCATACAATTTTGTGGAGTTACAGCTTAAAATGGATTAGAAATTTTCCAGTTTTGTTTTATATTTTGAAATAAATATTTAACTGGTTATCTTTCCAGTAAGTACAAGGTGGACTGTGCATGCCTCAAAGAAAACCCAGAGTGCCCTGTTTTAAAACGTAGTTCTGAATCCATGGAAAATATCAATAGTGGCTATGAGACCAGACGGAAAAAAGGAAAAAAAGACAAAGATATTTCCAAAGAAAAAGATACACAAAATCAGAATATTACCTTGGATTGTGAAGGAACAACCAACAAAATGAAGAGCCCAGAAACTAAACAAAGAAAGCTTTCTCCACTGAGACTATCAGTATCAAATAATCAGGTACTGAACTCTGCTGACTCTCAATGAAATCAAATAAACAAAGGAAAATAATTTGTCATATTTTATCCTTTTCTTTGTTCTGTGTATAATTAAAATATTTTTAAGTCTATTCTGTCATTTAATGAAGTATTCATGGTGAAAATATAGGCTCTGCTAGAATTTGTACAAATTTGGTGAATTATTAGAAAGCTTAGCCAGCAATTCCTTGCAGAATTGCAGACAAGATTTTCCTAAGACTAGATAACTTTTAAAAACCTTCTAGGTGGCACTTTATGTTCATAATAAATGTTCTTATTTAAAGTCTTAAGCTGCAAAATTTTCTTTCCTAAAACATGTGGACACACGATCAATTCTGTAAGCATGTCACAATAACGGCCAATAAAATTTTTGAGAGAAAATTCACTAAGAACATATAAGGTAATTTTGGGGGTAGAGTTTGGCCTAAGTCTGTCTGCTCCACCAATAAATACATATGTTATATGTCTTCTATAAACAAAAAGCAGTTAGAAGGGATCATTAAAATATGAAAATTAAGTAAGATTTTGCTCATTTCCAGGGCCCTGTCTTCTAGAAATAGTTTCCCTTAAGCTTTCGACTGAACAAACACTGAGCCACTGGGTATTTGCAGGTTTTTCTGAAATAATTTACATGTTTATGTTTTGGGAATTATATAAACATAAGGCCATGCTACCATATATGACCTATATTGATAAAAACTTTACTGGCTAAAATTTAAAAAGCAAAAGTATTTGATAGCTTGATTTTGAAAAGCGTCTTGAATGAGGAAACCAGTTTTAAATTTCTTAAATGAATTTAAATAGGTTACGTTGACATGTTGAATTTGTCATGGTTGAAAGACATTGAAATAGTTGTATAGATGGAGTAATAGTTTATAAAGAAGTCATTTCCATCTTTCAGGAACCAGATTTTATTGATGATATAGAAGAAAAAACTCCTATTAGTAATGAAGTAGAAATGGAATCAGAGGAGCAGATTGCAGAAAGGAAAAGGAAGATGGTAAGTTGGGAAGCCAGTAAGTTTGGGCTTAGTGACAGCTGCTCTTCATATGGTAATTGTAGCTGCCTTTCCATGAGCTTTTACACCATTCTTTGAAGTTAGCAAATTTGGGCCTCATGATGTGCCATTGAGGATTTTTGTTTGGTTTTTGTCATTACCATTTAAATAAATTCCACTAATCTTGTATTTCTATTGGTTGTTCATTAGAGATTTAACAATGTATGACATTAATATTTTATGAACATTTTTGAAGCTGATAACTATTAATATTTTAATTCTACACTGAACTAATAAATTTTAATGCCACAATTATTGTTCAAAATGTCTTTTATTAGTTAAATGTATCCTTTCATAATTTGAAGTATAATAAAAATGAACTGGAAACCTTATAGCACCAAATGAATTGCTTATGCAAAAAAAAAAAAAAACAACCACTGGTAGCTACTATTTCTATATTCTCACCCTGCTATCATACAACAAGATTCTCATTAAAATAAATTTAGGATGTATATTCCTTGTACTATTTACAAATATTTTATCAGCGTAAAAATTAGAACAAGCTGCTTTCTCACAAATTATGGTGATTTAGCATTTGATCTATCAGCCAGTTAAAAAAGTATCATAGTATACTTTCCATGCCCTAAAATTTGAAAATGACTTTACAGACTGACTGATGGCCTTATGATAGGTTCTCCCCGTTCCCCCCTTTACTTCATATGCTCTTTTGTTTCCTATTTTCAGGGTTTTCATGTTGTATTCCATGGAATCTCATGTCACATATTTAAGGGGGGGATGTTTTAAAGTTTGGTCATTGTTGGCCAAGTGCTGTTGCTCACTCCTGTAATCCTAACACTTTGGGAGGCTGAGGCAGGTGGATCACTCGAGGCCAGTAGTTAGAGACCAGCCCGGGCAACATGGCGAAACCCTGCTTCTACTAAAAATACAAAAATCAGCCAGGCATGGTGGCGCACACCTGTAATCTCAGCCGAGATGAGAGAGTTGCTTGAACGCAGGAGACAGAGGTTGTAGTGAGCCGAGATCGCACCCCTGCACTCCACGCTGGGTGACAGGGTGAGAGACTGTTTCCAAAAAAGGAAGTTTGGTCATTGTTGACCTGCTTAATACATAGCTGTTTTTATCACCTTGATAGTTTCTAATATTGTTACTCAAAATTCTGAAGACAGTAAAGAACTGTTCCATAGCCTTAGGATTTCAGGAACAGTGGTCTGTTGAGACAAGGTAGTATTAGAAGAAAAGCAAAAAGAAAATATTGGAGGAATATATAAAGGAGGAATTCTTGTACCTAAAGGGATTATCTTGAACCTTTGTTGAGATTCAATTATATATGTTATGAGTGCCTTCTCAAGTTACCTATGGCTCTTTATTGAGTATTGATTTTTAGTATTGTCCTGTTTATTCTTCAGTTGACACAGCCTTGTGCAGGGAATTCTTAGGAAACCAATTTAAAGTATTACTTGTTTCTGTGTGTGGCATGTGTCTTGTGGGAGGAACCTCTTTTATAACTGGCTTTAAGGGCTGTAGTGACCACTTTAGAGAAAAAATGAAATTAAAAAAAAAAATCATAGTCCAGGCAGAGTGACTCACATCTGTAATCTCAGTGCTTTGGGAGGCTGAGGTGGGAAGATCACTTGAGCCCAGGAGTTACAGACCCATTATGGGGGTTAGAGACCCATTATGGGCAATATAGTGAGACCTCATCTGTACAAAAAATTTAAAAATTAGCCAGGTGTGACAGTGCATCCCTGTATTCCCAGCTTACTCAGGAGGCGGAGGCAGAAACAGGAGGATCGCTTGAGTCCAGGAGGTCAAGGCTGCAGTGAGCTGTGATTGACCACTGCACTCCAGCCTAGGTGATGACAGAGTGAGATCCTCATTGCAAAAAGAAAAACAGAAAACGGAGGGCTTTTTCTTTGCCCATAAAATACAGTAATTTTATTCATATTGAATTCTGTTTAAAAACATTTATATAAGGCTATTTTAAATATATTTTCTTCTATAAATGCTGACAAAGTTAGTGGATCTTAGAACATCCTTATTTCTAGACACCGGAAGAAAATTGGATACTCGGTGTTAAACTTGGTGGAACTTAGAAAACATATGTATATATTGGCTTACTTGGAATCAATTTTTGATCCTGATTTTCCTTATTGGTATGCTACAGTAAAATGAAGAACACTTCAAAATTTTTTATATCCATTTTAACATATTCTACCATCTGCCACTAAGGTGGCTATGAAACTGAGTATTTTTCATGGGAATAAAATGTGGAAAACTTTCATATGTCTATAATTTGGTATTTTGAAAGGATATGAAATTAAAATCTAAAAATCCTAGCATCATGTTGGCAATCAGAAAGTTCTGGATTTAGGAGCATTTCAGATTTGAGATCTCACCTAGCCTTGGTATCGTGTATATTTATCAGATTGGAATATGATGAGTCAGTAATAACCTCCTCCCAGATAAATTCCATGTAATCACTAAATTTAAATGTACAGTAGTCCCTCCTTATCTGCAGGTTTACTTTCTGAGGTTTCAGTTACCCACTGAGGTTCAAAAATACTAAGAGATTTTTGAGAGAGACAGATACTACATTCACATAACTTTTATTGCAGTATATAATTGTTCCATTTTATACTTATATATGTATAGGAAAAAACAGTACTGTATATATAGGGTTCATTACTATCTGCAGTTTCAGGCATGCTTTGGTGATCTTGAAATGTATCCCCTGTGAATAAAGGGGAACTATTGTACTTCACCCTATCCTTTTGTAGTAAAGCTTGAGTAATGCAAAATTGGCAATTTTAACCTATGTACATAATTTCAGACACCACCTTTTAACATCATGCTTAATTTCCAAAAATTGCACCAGGGTATTTATGTATTTTGTTTGTTGGTGTCATTTTTTTTTTTTTTTATCAGAGTGGGAGATAAGGCAATGTCTCTGCTTTTTGAGGTATTTTTACAAAATAATTACAGCTCAGCAATAAATGAAGGATATATAGCTGGGGAGAGATCAGATTGTTCCATGAACTGTAGGTAATACATATTTCTGTTCATGTATGTATATTTAATATTTTTGTACTTTATGATGGACCTTTCAAGTAGGGTTTAACCAAATGCAGAGTAGCTTATGACAAAAGTTTTATGGAATGTATTTTCCCAGGGGGATATCCTGGAGAGAGCTATAAATTATATTTGGTTGGAGAAGGAGAGGGC
Organism: Alouatta palliata; assembly: GCA_004027835.1. NCBI lineage: Eukaryota > Metazoa > Chordata > Mammalia > Primates > Atelidae > Alouatta > Alouatta palliata. Next base: position 57,701 of record PVKV010006642.1, read on the forward strand.
TACTAGGGAGATGAGGTTGGCTATAGGTCACACAGATATTCATGGATGAAGATTTCATGAAAGAATATTTATGTGGCCAAGATGGAAAGCCTTGTCATTTCTAGTTCTACTACTCTCCACCTGTTTTGGCTTTTTGGATTTTTCTTTTATGAACATTTTCTTTTTCCATCCATTATATTTTGTCTTTTTTGTTAAGTTGTTGTTGCCTGCTTTTACAAAAGCAAATTTGTGGCTAAGTTGTGTGGAACTGGTTATTGCACATTAGGAAAATCTTACCATGAGCTCAGTTAAGCCATGTAACTGAAATACAATAGACTGTTTATACTCACTTGATTCCAAAAACCAGGGCACTACTGAGTGTCCTCCTAGTATGTTTGTTGAGGTGGCATTAGGTGGCTATAGTCTTGTCATATAAACAGTACATGTGGAAGAAGTTTAGATACTGGGGAGGTACACCGTTAGCTTAAAGTGATCATTTTTAAAACAGCAAACTTTTGAAAGATTTAAATACTGAAAGAGACGTTTTGCTGGGCATGGTGGCTCACGCCTGTAACCCCAGTGTTTTGGGAGGCCAAGGTGGGTGGATCACTTGAGGCCACGAGTTCAAGATAAGCCTGGGTGACATGGCAAAATTCCATCTCTACTAAAAATACAAAAATTAGCCGGGCAGGGTGGCGCACTCCTTGAATCCCAGCTACTTGGGAGGCTGAGGCACCAGAATCACTTGAACCCAGAGGAGGAGGTTGCAGTGAGCCAAGATCAAGAGTAAGAATCTTGCTCTGTCACCCATGCTGGAGTGCAGTGATGAAATCTTGAGAAAACAAACAAACAAACAAAAAAAGACACTTGCTCCCCCATTTATAATGGCATGAAGACAGTCTCCTTGTAGTTTTAATTTCCAAAATAATAATGTTTCATAACCTTCATAATATACTTTGGGAATATAATCTTGATAATATTTGATGGCCTATATTGCCAGATTGCTTAAAATGGAGTGAGTCCACAGAAAATGATTTAATGTGGCCTTCACATTTAAAAAGACAGACATTTGAGAAACAGTGAAAGGGTATGACAAGGAAGTCACATAGATAAGAGATTCCTGGACTTGTCAAGCAGCTAAGATAGTGTAGAATTTTTGAATCACTGTATCATAAACTCCGTGAGGGAGAAAAATTCTAGCATTATTCATTGTCGTAGCCTTAGCTCCTAGGGAAATAAAAAGAGGTGGGCAAAAAAGTAGACCCTCAATAAATAAGCTAACTGAATGTTCATGGCAACCACTTGAGGAAAGATACAGGCCCGTGAACCTAAACTCAGTGAAGCTTCCCTGTAGTTCAGGTAATGAATGATCTGGAGGCCTGGCCCAGGATTCTCCACAATTTTCTTGGCTTTCATCCTTCACATCAAAATGTATTCCATGCAAGTATAATTTGAGATGCTGTGAAAAAGAGCCATGACCAGTCGAATTTACTGTTGTGAACACTATACCATATCCTTCATTTTCAGATTCCCAGTGTACATGTGTTTAAAAGCTCGAGAAATTGTCAGCTTTTCCTGAATTTGTATACTCTTGCAGGTTTTTGTGGATAACACCTTTGACTCCCACAGTTTTATTTAATGGAAGACACTGTGGGAAAACACTACAGAATCCATGCTGTTATTGACTGTCTCCAGGAAAACTTGACTGACCTCATTTAGAACATCACTTTAGAAGATACAATGCTTTAAAAAATATATAATTAGGATAAATTTGTTGCCAGAAAAGTCATCTGATGAGAGGAACGTGAGATGTTATCCAACTCACTGTTCTGTCTTCAGCATGATTTAGTTGATGCTGGTTTTTTTTTTTTTTTTTTTTTTTTTTTTAAGGTCCTGTTTTCTCTCATTGTAGACACTGGGAATTGTATTTCTAAAGATGAGTAATGACATTGTGGTGTTAAATAGTGAAAGGGAACTTGTTTATTTTTATAGGTACTCAGTTCAAACAAAATGAGGTTAATCAGCTTTAGCTGCCTTCTAATAAATTCAAGATTACCAAAATTGTTGAAATGCTTCCAGTTATGTCTTCAAATAACAGTGATATATGCTTGACATAATGTATACACAATTATTACTCATTTGACAAAAATGTGAGTGCTTGCCATTTGAGACATCAGGTGAACAAAGAAGGCAAAGTCACTGCTCTGGAGTAGCTTTTGTAGAGAATGGGGTAGAGGGAATAACAAACGAGTATCAAAATAATAAAGAGTGCTGTGAGTATAAATTCACTCATCACGTGATAGAGGAAATGGAGACACGACACAAGCCATACACGTTATTTTGGAATGATTTTTATTGGTAACAACCTTACCCATCTTTTTAGATTTATAAGTTAATCTATGTTATGTAAAAGGATCATTTTTTTTGAGCAAGGAATCATTTAATTTCTCTAGTTCAAGACCAAAGAATAAGGTTATTTGCAATGGGCTCTGGCTTTCCTTTTCCTAGTTGTTTTTAGAGACAGGGCCTCACTCTGTTCACAAGCTGGAGTGCAGTGGTATGATCATAGCTCATCGTAGCCTCCAATTCCTGGACTCAACTGATCCTCCTGTCTCAGTGTCTGAAGTAATCTGAACTACAGGCGCATGCCACCATGTCCTATTAATTTTTTAAAACATTGTTTTTTTTTGTGGAGATGGGGGTCTTGCTTTGTGATGGGGATATTAAGGACTGCTTACAGGAAATTACAATCCTCTGTATTTACCTTTACAAAACCATAAACTAATTTTCATGTCATAAAAACAATGTATAGATAGATTTTATGGGAAGTCTAAATGTATCAAGTTTTATATATTATATAGCACAGGTATTATAAACCACAGGTATTGGGGGCTGTGGGAAGTCTGCTGGGGTTTATTAGGACTCCTAATTTTTCTAATCTTCTCGAGTCAGCTGTAACTACCTCAAATAATAAAACTTATTTTTCAGTTACAGCTATAAAATGGGTGGCAAATTTTGTCTTTAAATAGGTACCATATACATGGCTATGTCAAAGAACATACTGTATGTAATGGTGACTAGAAAAGCTGAATGACATCTGACTCTGAAGAAATTTAAAATGTAGAAAATCAGGCACGTATATATTACCAAATATTAGTGTATTTTAAGATAAAGCTAGGTTTAAAGCTGTTAGGACTTTGCTGCTTTCAGCTTTATTCTTACCCAGATGTTGTAATGTAGGAAGAGTTTTTTTGCTTTATGTAGTGGCAGTAGTTAATCGGAAAGAAGAGTAAATTAGGAGGCAGGAAACCTGCATAATTACTATGGCTTTGCTTTTGAATGAGTCACTTAATACACATGGCTTTGGTTTCTTCAGCAGTATTGGACGACATTTTTTTAAGATACAGATCAACTCCATACAGTTTTATTTGTGACCCTTACTCCTACCATCTAAAACAAGGGAATGTCGGACTGTGTCAGGCTCTTTTGGCATAAATTCATATTTACCTTAGAACACCCAGGATAAGTAAATATCTTCCTTGGGTGCCCACCTTGTGAGTAATTTTTTTCTTTTACACATACAGTGATTCTTGCTAAGACAAGTTTGTTTCCTCTGGAAAAATATACTTTCCCCAAATTTTTTATTTTAAATTTTTTGAAAACAAGTAACCATAGTTATATTAATCCCTCCAACCAGGTTCATCAGGTAAAGCATAGTTTGGGAAAATGATCTTTTTAGTTACTCCAAATTTCTTTTTTCTAAATTCAGGATTTTAGAGAAACCCTGATAAAAACAAGAGTTTTACAGAAAACCACATGACAAAAAGGGGTAAAGGTAATTTAAAAGTTCAAAAATATGGAATTTTCTAAGGCAACAACTCTGCCCTAAAACTTTAACTTCTGGTGAACAAGTAAGACCATCTTTTGCATGTGCTATTTTAGTGTCTGCCAGGTGAGATGCAGATATGTAATCCATGAACAAAGAATCTTACCTCTTTGGACCTTGTTTCCTCAGTGTCACATTTGCAATATGGTAACTTGCTGTAACAAATTAGGAACTTAGAAGTGTATTAGAGTACTTTTTTTTTTTTTTTTTTTTTTGAGACGGAGTTTTAGCTCTTGTTACCCAGGCTGGAGTGCAATGGCACGACCTTGGCTCACCGCAACCTCCGCCTCCTGGATTCAAGCAATTCTCCTGCCTCAGCCTCCCGAGTAGCTGGGACTACAGGCATGTGCCACCGTGCCCAGCTAATTTTTGTATTTTTAGTAGAGACGGGGTTTCACCATGTTGACCAGGATGGTCTCGATCTCTTGACCTCGTGATCCACCCGCCTCGGCCTCCCAAAGTGCTGGGATTACAGGCGTGAGCCACCGCGCCCGGCCTGTATTAGAGTACTTTTGTTGACATACTGTTTTGTTCCCTTGCTAAGTGTAACAACAACAACAACAATACAGGAATGGGTAAACAGTTTCCAAAGTGTAGGTATCTTCAGGGTTGAATCTCTGCTAGTAATTACTGGAACTAAAGCTCCAATATGGAGACAACTATGGCATCCAGACCTTGAGTTTCTGATCTTTCTTTCTTCCCCATATCGATGGTAATAAAGGAGGAAAGACAAATGGATTTGAGCCTCAGGACCTGGTTATTTTCATTTGGGGAACCGGATGGTTGATGGATGTGGTTCCTGGTTCTGATTTAGAGCTGAAGCATTTGCCAGCCCACTGGTCAAGGCTCTGGGTTTGCTCTTAATGCTCTCTTTGGATAGAGAACTGATGCTGAAAGGAAAACCTGGCTGTTTCTCAGTCCCTGTCTTGAACTGTCAGTGTAAGACAGGAAGAGCAGAAGTAGAGGAATGCCTTATAAGAATTACAATGGAGGGCAAGAGGGCTAAAGTAGAAATAATAATTATTAACACATACAGGTGCCTACCATTTTCCAAGTACTGTTTAAAAACCTCACATTATCTGTTTAAAGTGAGTAACAATTCAGAGAAGTGCCAGTTTTATTACCCACATCTTATTGTCTCAGAAAGGGTAATTTGCCTAGAGTCACAAGAGATACTTACCAAATGAGTCATAATTTTTAAACACAAGACTTTACCTAACAGCATCCTGCTGCAGTATGTCAATAATATATTCACTCAAGTGCATATGAATTTTTCCTTGGAAATTTGGGATCTTTTCTTAAAAGGCTGGTTTCTGTATTATTAAAAGATTTTCAGTTTGCTAAAACAAGGTAATTTTTTAGGCTTTCTTGTTTTGTTTTACACTTATCATTAACATTCAAGTGTTTCCTTCATGAAATATTTGCAATAACAGGGCTTACCAAGATGATGGGAATTCTGAAAGGTCTTGAATGAACAGAAATGCTTTTTTCTCCAATTATTTTTAAAATTTGTGATAAACATTTGGACTTAATTTTACTTTTGAGCAATGATACTTATGATATCACTTAAAATTTAAATTTCATAGACAAGAGAAGAAAGGAAAATGGAAGCAATTTTGCAAGCTTTTGCCAGACTTGAAAAGAGAGAGAAAAGAAGAGAACAAGCTTTGGAAAGGATCAGCACAGCCAAAACTGAAATTAAAACTGAATGTAAAGATACACAGATTGTCAGTGATGCTGAAGTTATTCAGGTATTATTATTCAGGTCTAGTATTATTTTCTTAAACACTTTCAAATAAAATTTCCATATCTTACAAGGAATTTAATGTCTATTAACTTTTTAATACCATTTTTCAAATCCTGTAGGAGTTTCAGTTTGAGATAAGACTATATATTGTCTCTGTTCTTTATTATATATCGGAATTCATAAATTCTGGAAAGTTGGCTTCTGAAGTAGATTAATGCTGTTACATTTAAACTTTATATGTACACAGTATAAAAAGTTCCATTCTGTTGTGTTTTAAATTAGGAACAAGCAAAAGAAGAAAATGCTAGCAAGCCAACCCCTGCCAAAGTAAATAGAACTAAACAGAGAAAAAGTTTTTCTCGGAGTAGGACTCACATTGGACAGCAGCGTCGGAGACACAGAACTGTCAGCATGTGTTCGGATATCCAGCCATCTTCTCCTGATATAGAAGTTACTTCACAACAAAATGATATTGAAAATACTGTACTTACAATAGAAACAGAAACTGAAACTGCAGTAGCAGAAATAATTACTGAAACTGAAGTTCCAGCACTTAATAAATGTCCTACAAAGTACCCCAAAACAAAGAAGGTATGATTCTAATGAATTTAAGAACTGTTTTCTAACAGTTTCTTATATTAATAAAATTGTGTTTTAAAAATTGGATTTTTAAGATCTCATAATGAACAGAGTAACAGGCAGTTTTTATACTTGCAGATTTTTATACTAGGAATGAGAATTCCAAAACTGTAAAATCAGTTAATATAAATGTTTGCATTATTGTTAAGATAGTTATATTCAGTTTATCAGGACTTTTAGTATTACAATTCATGATTTCTTTAAATAAGTTTGTCTACTTTATGTACAAAATACATACTTCTCTGAAACTGGTTTCAGATGTGTTATCCTTTATTGTTTGTATTTTTATAAATTTCATTGTATAGGTAGATGATAAAAATTAGATGTGAAGAAATTGTTGATTCCTACAGAATATATTAAGACTATGAAAATTTATAAGGAAGAGTAGTTTTAGGTGTAATTATTAATAAAAATCTTTGAAACACTGTCAGACTTAATGAAGCAATTATGGGAAACAATTCAGTTAATTAAACCAACCTGAACTTTTCAGATCAGAAATAACATCCTAATGAGGCTGCTCTTTCTCACTCTGACTAGAGTATAGCAGACTGGGGCAGAGATCCTACAGTACGGTAATCCTTATGCTGTTTAAGGGCAGATGATAAATGTATACTTCTCACACACTTTACTTTGAAATTTCGTTTATTCTGTCTTTGTTGTTACCTAATTCAGTACAGTTTGTAGGCATGCTGCTAAACCATGACATGTACATTTAGTAAAATTCTAGTATGAACCCACTATTATATTTTATTGGCACAAGTTAAATAATGTACTTGCCAAAGTCACAGATTTTGTTAGACACAATCTAAACACAGTTGTTTATAATTCAAACTCTGTGCTCTTCTTACTGCATCACCATAGCTTAAGCAACCTAGTATTTGCCTGTAACAATGGAGAAAAATTGCAACTTTGTAAAGTGGAAAGAAAAAAACCTCAGGTTTAAAAGAAGTAAAACTACTTACTATTTGTAAAATTAGAAATATGACATAATCCATACCCTTTATTAAACTTTTAACAAAGTTGTGGTACTATAAATTTACTGTGGTACTACAAATCTATTTAAATCCCTGGTATGATACATAAGCTTCTATATCCTATCTGATTCTCTTAAAAAGCCTCTTTGGTCTGCAGATTTTGTTATTTTAAACAACATACTGTTTGATAGAATACCAAATCATGATTACCCCTAAAGGCCTCATTCAGTTTAAAGATAACATGTCACTTTCTCTGTGCCAGATACTGTTCTAAGAGCTTTGTATATGTTATTGAACTCTTTTAATCTTTATAACAATCCTATTTATAGAACTAGGTTCTATCACAACCCTTCTTTTACAGATAAAGATTGAAATATAAAAAAGTTACTTAACTTGCTTGTGGTCACAGTGTAAATAGCAAACCCAGAATTCACACTCCTGGCAGTCTGTGCCGACTTCATGTGCTTCACTACTACATGCTACTGCTGTCCTAGGAATACAGTTCTATACACACAGAGGGACAGAAAAGATGCCAAAATGTTTATAGTAGTTACCTTTGGAAGACAGGATGGGTAGATTTTTTAAATGTATGTTTCTGTATGTGTGTGTGAGTATCCATATGCACATTTATATATACTAAGTTCTGGTTTTGTATTTTTTTGTTTTTTTGAGACAGTCTTGCTTTGTCACCCAGGCTGGAGTGCAGTGGCGTGATCTCCGCCCACTGCAACCTCCACCTCCTGGATTCAAGCGATTCTCCTGCCTCAGCCTCCTGAGTTGCTGAACTATAGGCATGTACCACCATACTTGGCTAATTTTTTTGTATTTTTAGTAGAGATGGGGTTTCACCATGTTGGCCAGAATGGTCTCCATCTCCTGACCTCGTGATCCATCCCCCTCGGCCTCCCAAAGTGCTGGGATTACAGGCATGAGCCACCTCGCCCAGCCACATTTTCTATAAGTTACATTTATACTTAGAAATTAAAATATCAATTGCTAACTAGATCATATGAAAGCCCTTATAGCAAAGAAAAAATATTGTTGTTTTTTTTTTAAGTAAGTAGTAATTTGTACTTCAGGGTCAGGGATATTCATATACCCAAGAGAGACTATATTATGTCTGCTGTAGATCAGAGAATCAACAGAATTAAGGACTATGAAAACTTTCAAAGCACAAGAACCTTAAGTGATATTCCAAACCCCTTAAAAATCAGTGATTGTCAATGCTGACTTTTAAACGTACATGTGTTGTGAATCAGGTATGGTGGCTCACATCTGCAATCCCAACATTTGGGAGGTTAAGGTGGGAGGATCACTTGAACCCAGGAGTTCAAAACCAGCCTGGGCAACATAACGAGACGCTGTCTCCACAGAAAATTTTATAAAAACAAAAAAATTAGCCAGGCATGGTGGTACACACCTGCACTCAGTCCCAGCTACTTGGGATGCTAAGGTGGTAGGATGGCTTCAGCCCAGGAAGTTGAGGCTACAGTGAGACCTGATCACACCACTGAACTCCAGCCTGAGTAACTCAACCCCGTCTCAAAAAAAAAAAAAAAAAAGTATTGTGCCCTGTCCTCATTTCCAGGAGACTCTGATGGGCAGCTAGTGTAGGAAAACACTGCCTAAAATGAGATTTCTCTAACAGATGGAAAATTTTATACCTATAATAGAAACAGTAGTAAACCTAAATTTAGTGTGTTTAATAAAATGGTACTGATATGTCTCTAGCTGTTACTATATTAAAAAGCTTGGCCAGGCACAGTTGCTCACACCTGTAAACCCAGCACTTTGCAAGGCTGAGGCAGCAAGAATGCTTGAGCCCAGAAGTTGAGATCAGCATGGGCAATATAGCCGATCTTGTCTCTAAAAAATATTTTAAAAAATTAGCCAGGCATGGTGGCGAGTGCCTTGTTCCAGCTACTCGGGAGGTTGAAGTGGAAGGATCACTTGAGCCCAGGAGGCGGAGGCTTCGGTGAGTCAAGGCTGCACCACTGCACTCCAGCCTGGTAACAGAGACCTTGTCTCAAAAAAAAAAAAAAAAAGTAATATAAATACTTAAAAAGCTACCATATGTTCTGTTCTACAAAATATTGGGTAAACAGTATCAGAATAACAGTAGATAACCAAGGAAATGTAAAATGACATACTGGTTTTTTGAACATCATATATGAGTTAAATTACACAATTTATTATTTTAGATAATATACCAAATTTCAAATCTGATACTAGAATATTCAGTAGGAGAATTTGGAATTACATTTATAATGATCCAGATTTTTTCTTTCTCTAGCACTTGGTCAATGAATGGTTAAGTGAGAAGAATGAGAAGACAGGAAAACCTTCAGATGGCCTTTCAGAAAGGCCTCTACGCATAACTACAGATCCTGAAGTGTTAGCTACACAGCTCAATTCTTTACCAGGTCTCACCTACAGTCCCCATGTATACTCTACTCCTAAGCATTATATTAGATTTACTTCACCATTCCTTTCAGAAAAAAGGAGAAGAAAAGAACCTACTGAAAACATTTCTGGTTCATGCAAAAAGGTAAACTTTTCTTTGGAAGTAAAAATGTAGAATGAGCCCAATGCCAACTCATTCCTTACTACTACCTTCCATGGTAGTGAAATGTTTTTGGAATTGGCTCTGTATTTACAGGCTGTATAAACAGCTATAAACTGATTCCTATTCATGTATTATTCTATTTTATTCAGCGATGGTTGAAACAAGCTCTGGAAGAAGAAAATTCAGCAATTTTATATAGATTTAATTCACCCTGTCAAGAAAGATCCATAAGTCCTGCAGTAAATGGTGAAAATAAAAGTCCACTACTATTAAATGACAGCTGTTCCCTTCCAGGTAGATTTTTTTTTCAGTATTGTTTTAGTCTGAGGAATGTGGCAGGGCATATATTATATATAGCTTTATGACAGGCATATTCTAGTTACTGGTATGCACTTTAGAAGAGAAGCCCATTGTTGTATAGATTTTCTCTCTATTTTTTTGATGACGATGCCAGTTCACAATACCATGTATGTTGGGGCTGATGAATTTTTAAAGGCTTTTGGACCGGCTAGGACTCTTACAAATCAGTTACAGTAACATCAGTACTTATAAGATACTTTGAGAACCCCTAGGCCTGTAATCCCTCCAGGCAAGACAATACTTGCTAATTGGGGAGGGGGCGGGGAGTGCTTCATGTTAGTACCATTTTTTCGAAACCTTGAAATTTAGTTTTGGGGTGAAAGTTATAACTGCTGTTGTTTGTATTTTACCTTTCCCAGAATGTGACATATACAGATTTTAACAAATAGCAGCAGTGTAATTTCTTACAGATTATTATTTCACCAACAGATTTAACTACACCACTGAAAAAACGAAGATTTTATCAGTTGCTAGATTCGGTTTACTCAGAAACCTCCACACCTACACCTTCCCCGTATGCTACACCAACTCACACCGATATTACTACTATGGACCCATCTTTTGCCACGCCTCCACGGATAAAATCAGATGATGAAACTTGTAGAAATGGTTATAAACCCATATATTCACCAGTTACCCCAGTAACTCCTGGTACACCAGGAAATACCATGCACTTTGAGGTGAGAAATTTTAATGGAGAAAGAAAAATTCAACACTTGGGGGGGATGGGATTTCTTTAAGAGCTCTTTCCCCTCCTTTAACAACTAGTGTGCTGAGAACACAAAAAGTTTGCAAGAAACTAAAAATCAGGAAAATTCATTTATATGAATTTAATATTATTACTAAAATGAGCGTAACTTTCATCTTATTGATATACACGGTAGACTAAATGATTGTGTGTATCAAATGTGAAAGCAAATATCTTATTTGGGGAATGCAAATAAACAGGAAAGAATATGTAAAACCAAAGTCTGTGTACTGGTTTTTCATTTTGTTTTCATTTCTATAACTATTATGGATACACTATGTATTTTTAAATTTTCAATTCTAATTCTTTCTTTTATACAGAATATTTCTTCCCCAGAAAGTTCTCCAGAAATAAAGAGACGCACTTATAGTCAAGAGGTAAGAAGTTAACTTAAAAAGGTTGAATTGACAGTTTTCCTATTATATTGTTTTGCTTAAATTACTGGTAAATTTTGAAATAAATATTCCCAAGATGTGATTGTGTGTGTGTGTGTGTGTGTGTGTGTGTGTGTGTGTGTGTGTGTGTGTATACACATATAATAATATATTTTTTTAATTCTGTAAACAGGGATATGACAGATCTTCAACCATGTTAACATTGGGGCCTTTTAGAAATTCCAATTTAACTGAACTAGGTCTGCAAGAAATAAAGACTATTGGTTATACGAGCCCTAGGAGTAGGACTGAAGTCAGCAGGCAGTGCCCTGGAGAAAAGGAACCTGTGTCAGATCTTCAGCTGGGACTTGATGCAGTTGAGCCAACTGCCTTACAAAAAACCATGGAAATGTCTGCACATGACAGGGCTGAGCCCAACAGCCAACTGGACTCGACTCACTCTGGACGGGGCACAATATATTCTTCCTGGGTAAAGAGCCCTGACAGAACAGGAGTTAACTTCTCAGTGAACTCCAACTTGAGGGACCTGACACCCTCGCATCAGTTGGAGGTTGGAGGAGGCTTCCGAATAAGTGAGTCAAAGTGCCTGATGCAGGATGATACTAGAGGCATGTTTATGGAAACAACTGTGTTTTGTACTTCCGAAGATGGGCTTGTATCTGGTTTCGGACGGACTGTTAATGACAATTTGATCGACGGGAGTTGCACACCCCAGAATCCACCACAAAAGAAAAAGGTTACAAATTTAACAATTTATAGTCCTTTTAATAGTTTTTTTTTCATAATACTACTGAGGGCAATTGGTAGTTAGATATGTTATGTAAGGCATTCTTAATTTAGTTATTCAAGTTACATTTTTGTATTTTTAAACCTTTTGTAAATGCTGGATTAATTAGAAAACAAAGATTTACAGAAAAGTAAAAAATTCTAGTGATATGGGAAATCCTTGTAAGCAGCATGGTTTCAGAGATAAATCTCAAGATGATTTATTTCACCTAATGAGTGGTTTTTAAACTAGGCACTCCCCAACCCCCCTCCCCGCAAAAAAAAAAGCAGACTTGAATAATATTTGCATTATTAACTTTATTGTACATAGAGCAAGCACCCTGTATAGAGGAAATGCTTCTTTCCTCATCCATAATGTCTATAGTATTTAGGTCATGAATGTAAGAGTGTTTTTATTTTACTAATAGATATGTATTAAATATTGTTAGTTCCCTGATTTCCCACCATTATGTGGTTGGCAGACATACAATTAGAATGCCTTATTTCAAAAGGATGAGAGAAACTATAGCACTTATTTTGTTAGTAGGCTTATTGCTTTGCAAGTCCAAGAATTTTCGTGATGTGTGCTTTTAATTTTTATAACAGAGTCCAGTTGGCAACTATGTGGGAAGCAATGTAGTATAGTGGAAAGAGCACGGGCTTTCAAGTAAGACCTAGGTTCGAATCCCGGCTCCAACACTCACCAGCTGTGTGACCTTGAGTGAGTGAGTTACTCAATTTCCTCATCTGTAAAATGGGGATTATACTATACCTATTTCATAGGGTTGTTGTGAGGATAAATGAGATAATATATGTAAATCATCTAAGTACAATGAGTACAATGCCTGGAATATAGTAGACATTTGATAATTGTTAATTATTTGTTCAGAATCAATTAAAATAATTTTCCTAATGTAAATATAGTAATTCTCTTTAGAAAAAAGAATGCATTGGTTCTGACATTAAAAACAAGAATAAAAGATTGCTTTTTCTTCTCTTTCTTGCTTAAGGTTTCTCTGTTAGAATACCGTAAGAGACAACGTGAAGCTAGGAAAAGTGGCTCTAAGACAGAGAACTTTCCACTCATTAGTATATCACTCCATGCAAGTGGAAGCTTGAGCAACAATGGTGATAGCTGTGCCAGCAGTAATGAGAATGGGGAGCAAGTAGAACACACTGCTAGCCTACCTTTACTAACACCAGCTACAGTTTATAATGCTACTTCTGAAGAAACTAGCAATAACTGCCCTGTTAAGGATGCTACTGCCAGTGAGAAGAATGAACCAGAAGTTCAATGGTAAGTCCATTCTGAGGTATGCTGCTCTGGAGAAAACAAGCTTTTGTTGAAGTATTCTTCCTATTTGTTGTTCTCCCAAGGCTAAGCAGATAGTGCTTTGTGGTCACAATTTTAAAAGATGCTCTCTGTGAATGGGATTTTAAGCCAGCTGTGTATTGCCTGTGTTGTTAAAGGTCTATTGTATTTATTCCTTGGTAATTCATTCATACTTTACACACAAATATCCTCTCCAAAGAATTTTTATAACAGTTAACAATCCTGCTGACTTCCTTTATAACCCCTACCAGTTACCTTGAAAGACCAACCAGGTTTAGTGCTTCTTTAGAAGGAGTAGGAGCAGCTGCATATAGGATGGATCTTGGCAAAGGGCAGGTGGCTACACACTTTGCTCCTTAGTCCCCCTTCCTTCCACCTGAAAGCTTGCAATCCTGACAGCAGTTTGTTAGGGGCATGTTTTGGTACCTTTGGTAACCAGAAGTGACACTCTGAATGTTAACACATTATCTTCAACTCCTTGCCAATAAATTGCTGGAGACAAAGGAACTGAGTCCTTCAAATAAGGATAGCAATCTCAGTTCTGGGCACCGCCAGCAAAGTGAAAGAAGATTTCCAAAGGTTAACACCAAAGTTATTTTCCCAGTAGAGCAAAAGCCTCGGTCTGAACAGTACATGTTGACTATCAACGAATGAAGAATGCGGCTAGCAGTAGCTTCTTTCAATAGAGGATAATGTGATTTTTCTTTTAAAGGACTGCCTCAACATCAGTGGAACAAGTCAGAGAAAGGAGTTACCAGAGAGCTTTACTTCTCAGTGATCACCGAAAAGATAAAGATAGTGGTAAGTGAGCTTGTTCCTTCACCAGAAAGTGGAGTCAGTTAATCACTCTTCATCCTCGTTCTTTGCAGCTCTAATGTTCTCTTTGGGTCTGCTCTGCTTCATCTCTAGGGGGAGAATCACCATGTGTCTCATGTTCACCGAGTCATGTTCAGTCTTCACCCTCATCTCATTCAAATCACATTCCCCAGTTGCAAGCTAAGGGCCCAGTCCCTTCTTTCAGTGAACTTATGAAAGGTCAGTAAGCAGATGACCAATAATGTTACTCTTTTAAACATTTTAAAATCAGACGAGAGAGAGCATTTATAAAAAGTCGGTTTGAATAGAATGTATGTTGCTCTGTGGTGTTAAAACCGTGTTTATCGTGTAATTTTACACTTACTATAGGTTTCTTCTGCTTTATAGACCCTGATCCTGAAAATCAAGAACCACCTGCAACTACAAATGAATGTCCATCCCCAGATACTTCTCAAAATACTTGTAAAAGTCCTTCAAAAATGAGCAAGGTAATGATAATGTTGACCTTTTGATGGGTTCCAAAGGACCTCAGGTTGAGTGCAGAAAAGCTGCTGGTTACAATATACAGTGTTTTTCTGCTGTATCGAGTATCAGTTTGTGACTTCTGGACACTCTCCTGTCAGACGTACTCAGTTGTGTTTACTACTTTGTTTGTTCTCTGTTCCTGAACTGTGACGGATAACTCTGACCAAACAAACAAGTTTTCTAAGCATACTTCAATAGCTTATGTTTTCTTCACATGTTCCACCTCTATTCTAGTGGTGTCTAGGAAATTCACAGCCTTGTTGTGAAATTCTTGACCAGCCAATTATGTAAAAACAAAAGGTCATTTTATCATTTAAAAGGAATGACATCTCCATTCTGGATTATGAAGATGTAATAATCTAGTATGGCTTGTATATCATTGGAAACTAAAGAAAAGGCATCTGAGATTTATCTTTTTTTGATGATAGACATTTAAGCAGTCTTACACTTGGTTTATTTATATCTGAGCAGTATATAAGGAAAATGAAAAGGTGTTAAAAATCAAAACGGTTTGAGGGAGCAAGTTTATTTACCCACATCAGTTTATCCTTAGGTTGGGGATAGAAATTTCAATTATAAAATTGAAACTTGCTATTGGAGTTCTTTCAGAGTAAGGCTCAAAAACAGGTTTCATTGCTTAAGGAAAAAAGGCAGAGTAAATTATGTCCTCAACTTGTCTTCAATAAAAATTAACCCGGAGAATTCACTTTAAGCATATTCTCAGAACTTGTTGGAACAATGGAAAAATACTGGCCTTTTAACATCCTAAGCCTCCCTAATTGATGTATCTGGCATGTTATTTCCTGCCCCACATTAAAATTAATATTTAGATCATATTAAATACCAACAAGAATACCTTAAGGTACACAAAACGTTCCTTATATGTATATAATTTGTTTTCTCTTCATAGCCTGGTTCACCTGGATCTGTAATTCCTGCTCAATCACACGGAAAAATACTCACAAAACCAGATCCCCAATGGGACACCACAGTTACTGCATCAGAAGCTGAAAATGGTGTTCACCTAAAAACAGAGCTCCAACAAAAACAGCTATCAAATAACAGCCAAGCACTTTCAAAGAATCATCCTCCTCAGACACACGTTCGTAATTCATCTGAGCAACTTTCACAGAAGCTGCCTTCTGCACCAACAAAGTTGCACTGTCCTCCATCACCTCACCTAGAAAATCCTCCAAAGTCATCTACGCCTCACACACCTGTACAGCATGGTTATCTTTCACCAAAGCCTCCTTCACAGCAGTTAGGATCTCCCTACAGGCCTCATCATTCACAGTCACCTCAAGTTGGAACACCTCAGCGAGAGCCTCAGAGAAACTTTTATCCAGCAGCACAGAACCTTCCAGCCAATACTCAGCAGGCAGCTTCTGGAGCATTATTTACACAGACACACTCAGGACAATCTTCAGTAACATACAGTCAGTTTAACCAACAAAGTCTGAATAGCACGGCACCACCCCCTCCACCCCCTCCACCTCCCTCTTCGTCTTACTATCAAAACCAGCAGCCTTCTGCTAACTTTCAGAATTATAATCAGCTCAAAGGTAGTCTTTCTCAACAAACTGTGTTTACATCAGGACCAAATCAAGCACTTCCTGGCACCACAAGCCAGCAAACAGTTCCGGGACACCTTACTCCAGGGCATTTTTTGCCCTCTCAGAACCCCACCATTCACCATCAAACTGCTGCTGCCGCCGCCGTAGTCCCCCCACCACCTCCACCGCCGCCTGCTCCAGGACCACACCTTGTACAACAGCCGAATTCCCATCAGCAACACTCTGTAGCACATGTAGTAGGGCCTGTTCATGCGGTCACCCCTGGATCGCATATTCATTCTCAAACTGCTGGACACCACTTACCCCCACCCCCACCCCCTCCTGCCCCTCATCACCATCCACCGCCCCATCCTTCCACAGGACTCCAAGGTCTACAAGCACAACACCAGCATGTTGTAAATTCAGCACCCCCACCTCCCCCTCCACCGCCACCTTCCAGTGTTTTGGCTTCTGGGCATCATACCACATCAGCTCAAGCCATACACCACCCACCTCATCAAGGACCTCCACTTTTTCCTTCAAGTGCTCATCCAGCTGTACCTCCGTATCCCTCACAAGCTACACATCATAACACTTTGGGACCGGGACCCCAGCACCAGCCTTCTGGAACAGGGCCACATTGTCCATTACCTGTCGCAGGTCCTCATCTCCAGCCCCAAGGACCAAACAGTATTCCAACACCTTCTGCTTCAGGGTTCTGTCCTCATCCTGGCTCTGTGGCCCTGCCACATGGGGTTCAAGGACCTCAGCAGGCATCTCCAGTGCCTGGACAGATTCCAATTCACAGAGCACAGGTGCCACCAACATTTCAAAACAATTACCATGGGTCAGGGTGGCATTAAAATGGACTCCAAAAACATTTTTTAAATGTTCTGTAAAATAAACTGTATATGTACCTGTTAAGGTACTTTTTAAAGCTTGTACATGAACCTTTGTATAAAAAAACACCAGTGCTCTTTCATTGTATTTTTCTCATTTTTGCTTTTTAAAATTGCTTTAAAAATGTGCTGTTAAGCCAGTATTAGGTATCTTTATTTTGTGAGTGAACATTCCAGCTGTTTTTTCTGGCAGTAGATTCAATGCTGTATGATCTTTAAATTTTATTGCTGCAGTTAAATTCATTTAGTGAATGTTTTCTCTATCATTTTATACATATGCATTAAGTACACAGCTAAGTAATGGCACTATGAGGATTTTCTTTTTCTTTTTTTCTTTCCTGTCAGCAGCAGCTCTGTGAATGCATCTTAGGTATAAAAATGCAATACAGATTTTTATATTTTGGTGTGGACATGGCTCATTTTGTTTTACCAGTTATTTGCAAGCAAAATGTAATTTAATGTATAGATGATTTCTAATGTCTCCTGACAAACTGTAAATACTACATTCCTTTTGCGTATATAATTGCTTACAGCTTTTCTCATTTGATATATAGCATTGTACATATGACAAGTCTTTTGCAAAACTGTGTGATCTTTGTGAAAGTAGTACAGTATATGACCTTTAATTTCTTTTTTGTTTTAAATATACTGTCACATTGAAGCACTGGTTGGGCATTTTAATTCATGTTAATAAATCACAATTATGTCAGTTTTACCAGATTGTCCTGTACAACTTCTAAGATCAGGGTCTGTGTGTTTCAAACAGAGTTAGTAAGAAACCTTCAGTTTTCTTTAGTGACTACTAGCCGGAGGCAGCAAGGGGTTCTTCCTGTGGTGGTTCCTGTTCACCATTTGTACAAGAGCCACAGGAAACTACTTAAATGATTGTGCTGGGTAAATTAAGGATCTGGCATCACACAAAATGAATCCAGACCGCTAATGTGTTACACACAGCAGTTCTTGAATACAGTACACAACAACTGTTTGAAAATATGGGTAGTTTGCCTAAAACAGGACAATCTGTCTTGGGTGTACAAAGCTAAAGAAAAAAGGCATTTTTCCTGGATCTGTCAGTGCAATGAAAATGGCCTCTTAAGTGATACCTTTTTATTGCTAAATTATAAAATACTAGTTATAATCCTGGAAAAATTAAAATTTCTCAGCCTTTGTCTTCTACCTCTGAGGAGGATTCAGTAAGTACATGAAATAATAGTAGCACTGTTTATCAACACATTTTCATCATCCAGTTACCTGACATCATCTGGCACAAGACAATATAAATTTTGTGCATCAGAAAAAAGCAAACACTAAAAGGACTGATCTCATTCAGTCATGTTTTACACTCTGAATTTCCATTTCCTTTTGATAATTAGCTAGTGATGGTACATTAACACAGCTCATTTAGGGCTCAATCCTAATCAGCTTCAAGTTTTAGAAGAACATAGGTCAACTCTGCCATCCTCCATTTGTCAAAACAAAATTCTATTTATGGTATTTAGTAAAGAAACATTTGTTTGAGAAGAAATGGCTTTACATCATCTATTCTGATAGTTTCAAAAAGAATAAAGTTAACTAGCATGTGAAATATAATATTCTTAAAAGGTCTGTCCTCCTACGTATTTTAAATTCTTCACTGGTTTGAAATTTGCCTCCTATAGAAAATACGCATATAGAAGCTTTTGTGTTAACTGCAGAATCTTATATAATTTGATTCCTTGATGAAGTATATACCCTCAAATATGGTCTTCTACCAAAATTTCATTCAAGTTATTTAAAAGGGGAGAAAAAAGTGGAATTTAGGAAATAATCTGAACTATGGATACAAACTGGGATTCTCTACTCCAATGGAAAGTTTCCTTATTTTATCCTGGTAACTAGTTATGTATGGTCCACGTCATGGGAAGAAGCAAGTTAGTAAATCAGTTTTCACTAAAAACTTTATGACTTTTTGAAGATCTTATATCCACCTTTTCTCTGCCTTTGGCCAGTTCTGTCTGCCAATTTCCAGAGAGCCAGCTCCTGTATCTGCTATGATCACATATGTGATCCACTGCTTGTCATTTTCCATGAAGATTTCACATGGACTACAGAAAGGAAAAAACAGGACATTCAACTGAAGTCAGCTGGTCATAATGCTGAGCATAACCAGTGGTTCTCATTTAGTTTTTGTGCGTTCTTCATCGACAAACCACCAAGAATCTGATAAAACCACATTATGCTTAATACAAATATATATTCCTTCTAGAACAATTGTTTCTGTATTATAAACCAGTTGGGCTGTTTTATCATAAGGGACACACCCTTAAAAATTCATAATCTAGTTTATTTTCCAGCATGAGCAAAAACTGCATTAGACAAATTTCATTCAAGTATACTATCACCCTGATAAAAATCCTTTTACACTTAGGGAAGATATAAATTGTGCTCTATGGTTGTTGTAAGGATGTTTCCTACAGAAATCACGGATAGTATCACTAGTCTACAGCCACCATCTATCATAGAATCTATATGGAAACCTACAGCCTCATTAGAAAAACTTAGCATGCACATTCCGTAAAGAAATGAACGAATGGTACATTCTGCCTCACAGTGGTATGGGATACAACGGCAGTTCCTAAGAGGGTTGTGTGTCTTGTTCCCTAACAGGGAATGCCCTTTTAAATTTGCAATCAATGACCAAACAAATGCAGTTAGTATGTTTCTGATGAACCATGGAGGAAAAGGGATCATTGAAATTGTAGATAATCTATACTCTAGCTTTTCTCCTAAATCCCTTCTGCCCTTAAAAAACAATAAATAATTTCCTTATAATAAGCCTTAATGCATGTTCTAAAACTACATTTGCTGCAACAGGAATGCTGGTATTTAGTTTTAGTGACACTAAACTGATAGCAAATGTTCATCGATTCTATCACTTACAGGGCAATGAGCAAGGCAATGTCTGGAAAAAAAAACCCAAAACACTTTAATTTTTAAGACAACTGCAAGCACCTCAAACAATGGATTATTGTTACAACACTTGTTAGCTTTTCACAATCTAGTTATTGCAAAGGCATATGGATAAATGTTAATTGGACAAAGTCAAAAACGAGGCACCTTAATGATGGAAAATTTAAAATAAAAAGACATTCAATCCACTGACTTCTAAAAGAGGCTAAATATACCTCTATATATTACATTCTAAAATTGTATTGCCTACTATGGTTTGTGTCCTGGATTCTACAATTAATTTTAAGGAGGAAATGCATAAACAAAACTCTGTGCAACCTGCAAAGGGAAAATCATTTTCTCAACTTCATTTCCTGGAAAGACAAGGAAAAAGCTAGTAAAATTTGTTGTAGCCACACATGAAGCTACCTATGGGATGAATGTGATCACTGTTACCTTTCAGCTGTAAGGCGTATTCTGCCCACTGCACTGCAAATTGTATATACCATACCTTGTGGTCTAGACAAGCATGATCATGCTCTTCCAAAAATATATGTATCTTTCATTCCACAAAATGAACACATTTCTCTTTTCCAATTTAATCTACGTAGAGCTTAACTTACAGCGCCCAGAGGAGACAACATGACACAGTCCTGAGCCATCACATTTTTAAAGGGAAATCGCTCTTTTTCTTTAAAAGTACTTTTAAAAATATGCAAAAATACAAATGGGACTGCTAAATTATAATGCATATTTTAAAATGAGAAGCATATATTTTCTTCCTTTCAAGTGCCATACAGAGAATGACACCTTACAACCCAGAGCCATTTTGTTTAAAATCCAATGTGAAAGGACTGTTATGGAATGAAAAGTCTGCACAACTCCCTGGAGCAGTGAAAGTCTGCTACATGCAACACAGGCTACAAAGCACTCAAGACTTGGTAGCTTTTCTGAAGTTTGAGTCCCCCTCCCATATTTAATGGAAATTAACATTTACAGGGTGCATTTACATACACTATAATACAGGAATGATGTCCCTTTGCGAGAAGATAAAATTGTACATTTCCTTGCTATTTCTTGGTTCCAACTTGATAATTTCTTAAGATTGTAAATTATATAGTACTCAGCTAAAATATTTCTTCATAAATAGTTACAAAACCTGCCAAAACACAAAGGGGAAAGTATTTTTCATTCAAAAAAATGACATTTGAATGTCACACAACACAAGAAACAATGCTTAGAGACATGTTATTGTTTCCAGAAGAAAATGGTCAGTAAACTACTCAGCTGAGGACAAAAGACTACCCTTCCCCAGGATCACAGTGCACAAAAAGCAGAATGTCAAACAACAGTACCTCAAAGCAAAACAAAGGTCTGAGGATGAAGCCAGCTCACTTGCAATCCTGTTAAAGAATGAGAGTCACCGTTTAGGTCCAATGTACTGGGAACATTTGCTAGCTCAGAATGCAATATTGGTAGAATTTGCTAAGAATTCAACCAAGGATGCCGAAGGCATTCACCAGCTGAGGCTCGTTTTTCTGGAACCATTTCTAACATCGGGATCAGGAAATCTGTAAACTGTGCAGCATCTTCATGGGGCCAGCCATACTTTTCCACAAGTACATCAAAGAGGCTCCAGGGCTTCAGCTTGGTGATGTGTCGCAGTTCTCCTACAGGGGAAAAATCAGACCAATGTCAAGAAAGCTCCAAACCTGCATTTCCCATTGTTGGTCCAGTCAGGTTCTTTTCCATGAAGCGGACGACCATCTGCTCAACTCTTACACAGCAACAACAAAGAACTCCAGCTTTTCCCCACTAAGCAATAATCACAACATGTACATATGACCAAGGCACATTTCAAGGAAGCCTGGTGGATGTAAATAGAGGTTAATAGTTCATTCATTCACATTAGTTCTAAGTTTCTTTAAGTAAGTGCAGTGGGCTGAGTATGCCCAGAGTGTTTTCTTTTCCAAAGGCTGAAGCAAGCCCCTCTCATTTCAACTTGGGATCTTTCGTAACATTTGCAAACTTGAGGCAAACCCAAATCGAACATCATTCATGTCTCCGCATTTGCTCTAAGATCTAAGATCCTAGGACATTAATTTGTCCTAGGACAAACCCTGAAGTTATACTGCTGTAGTATGAAATGTGTGGGTTACATGCAGCTTTGGTTGACATAAAAGAATGACTAACAAGCTTTTAGTCTTGAGCTTGGCCTATGAGCTGTAATAGTCATTTTGTAAGAGAAAAAAAGGTTATTTTTAAGTCAAACTACAAAAAAGGGCTGGGGGCAGTGGCTCATGCCTGTAATCCTAGCCCTTTGGGAGGCTGAGGCAGGAGGATCCCTTGAGTCAATGAGTTTCAGACCAGCCTGGGTAACACAGACCCTGTCTCTACTTAAAAAAAAAAAGGTAGCTGGGCATGGTGGCACATCCCAGCTACTCAGGAAACTGAGGCAGGAACACTGCCTGAGTCTAGGAGGTCAAGGTCATGCCACTGTAGTTCAGCCTATGAGAGAGGGGGAAACCCTGTCCCCCAAAACCCTTTTCAAAAAGGCAGCAAACTGTCAAAAAGTCCAGAAAATTTCACTGTGAATAACTCATTTTCTCTGCCTGTTTGAAGTTATCACAGGACACCATGCCCCTGCCAACAGGCCTCCTTAGGTGCCCTCCAGTGCACCCTGAGCAGCTTCTGCAAAGGAAACACTGCCCTCTGCCTGCACCCTAGAACACCCAGGTCTCGGTTGGGAGGGAGAGGCATTCAAGCACCTGAGCGGCACACTTCATGAAAAGGCTGACTTCTCTCTCCCCTTTCACCTGCTATATAGCAAGGTAATTTTTTTTTTTCATGAGCTGCATCAGTAGATAATCAGTGCTCTGCTCACAAAGGTGTTCTGAGGAGCTTGCTCTGTTTCACTCATTTATTCAAGTCAATTTAGAAATACCCTCCCCTTTAAAAAATCATAAAGAAAAGAACATTACAGAAAATTGTAAGAACAAAAGGGGAAGTGGCCTATAATCCTACCCTGCACAGATCTTCTGTTGTGTCTGTGAAGCATGTTCCTTTTTTTTTTTTTTTGAGATGGAGTCTCGCTCTGTAGCCCAGGCTGGAGTAAGGTGGTTCGATCTGGGCTCACTCCAACCTCGGCCTCCCGGGTCCCAGTTCAAGCAATTCTCTTGCCTAAGCCTCCCTAGTAGCTGGGATTACAGGCCAGCTAATTTTTGTATTTTTAGTAGAGATGGGGTGTTTCACCATGTTGGCCAAGCTGGTCTTGAACTCCTGACTTCATGATCCACCCGTCTTGGCCTCCCAAAGTGCTGGGATTATAGGCGCGAGCCACCACGCCTGGCCCTGAAGCATGTTCTTACACATTGGTATGTCTATAGAGTTGCAATCATGCTGTGCACAGGATTCTGTATGAAGAATCTTTTAAGATGGCTTCTTGCTAAAGGAGTTGGGATGTAAAATAAGCTTCTGGCTCCAATATGAGGACTGGAGACACAGTTAAGCATCGCAGCCAAACTAGAGATCAGATCTGCATCGACGAAGAAACGAACCTGCAATCTTAGAGGTGGGAAGGGATCTCCTGCTGAAGGAAACACAGTCTCCATAAAAACAAAGTCTGAGCAGTGACTGCAGGTTTATCTCTCCAAGTCTGAAATTCTGGCTCTAGGAATTCAGTCTAAGAAGATAAACCCTGGCTGCACCACCCCAAATTCATGTCTAATATATGTCAGCACAAAATTATATATATTTGCAAAATTACAAAGAGCCAATAAAAGGAAAACAGTGGTTAAACAAAACACAAGGTACATTCACTTGATTAATAATATTTAATATTACTTAACAATGTGGGAGAAAACCATAGTACAACATTGGGTAGTAAAAGAACAAACTATGTCCTACAGATAATCACAACATTTATTATTAAAATGCTCATTAAGATGAAAATCAAGTGAATCAAAACACTAGTTTTGTTAGTTGTTTCAATTTCTACATTTTGTAGAAATTGAAGCTGGTAATATGACTATATTGATTTAGACTGATCTCACCACAGCAACAGTTAAAGCAAATTAAGAAAGCTCACACGTGACTAAAGCAAGTTCTCTGGGAAGGAGAGAGAACTTTCATGACATTCAGCTATTCTATCTCAGAATAAACACTCTCCAGTTTGCAAATAAACACAACTACAGAGAAGCATTGTCTGCAGAAAACAGTAAAGGAACCTCTTTCTGAGGGAGCCAGGTTTTAAACTAAGATCCATCAACAAGGCATCAAATTAAGTACAGTCTTCCACGAAAAGATAAGCTTTACCACTATCGCTGCTTCACAGCTGTATAGTAACAGTGAGGAAAACAATACTGGAAGTTCACAAGAAACTCTTCATCCATAACTAGGCATACTACAAACTGGCAGAAACATTTGCAAAGAGCAGCATAAAATATCTAACTACTTTTGACTAAGTAAAGACTGTATGTGCAAAGAAGCAGTCTATAAACAGCAACAGGAGAGTGCTAAACACCTGCGGTCCTCAACACATAGCAATTTAACAAAACACTGAACTGCCTCTAAAAAAACCAAGTATGTGGAGTGTGTAAGTATGTGGAAAAACTCCATAATGCAAAGAAAATCAGTTTGTCTAGAGGCTATAATGATTATATGTACAAATCCTTAAACTCAGTATCAGAAGTAACCTTACCCTGGCAAGAGTTGGTAAGGTTACTTTAAACACAAAGCCCAAGCCCCTCACTCTGTATCTACTGCTAGCAGACACAAGAGGAGTGGGCTCACTGGATGAGCAAGGGTCTTGAGTCCACAAGCCAGCTCCAGCCCTGCAGATGATACCCAAGAAATAGAGCCACCTCCATCACTTAGAATGACAAATAAGAATAAGAGAGGAAAGCACATTTCAAAACACACTTTCACCATTTGCTCTTACTATAAAAGTAGCACCCTAACAAGTTAAAGAAATGTTACCAGCCAGGTGTGGTGGCTCATTCCTATCATCGTAGCACTTTCGGAGGCCGAGGCAGGCAGATCACCTGAGGTCAGAAGTTCGAGACCAGCCTGGCCAACGTGGTGAAACTCAATCTTTAATAAATACAAAAATTAGCCAGGTTTGGTGGTACGCACCTGTAATCCCAGCTACTCAAAAGCCTGAGGCACAAGAATCATTTGAACCCAGGAGGCGGAGGTTGCAGTGAGCAGAGATGGCGCTACTGCATTCCAGCCTAGGCAACAGAACAAGACTTTCTCAAAAAAAAAAAAAAAAAAAAAAGTTCCCTTGATAACTTTTTTCTCTTAGGTAAATATATGAATTGCAGTGAGCTATCATTACTGCACTCCAGCCTAGGCGACAGTGTGAGACTCTGCCATTAAAGAAAACAAATAAAGGAATAAAAAAAAATACATGAAGATGAAAGGAAAAAAGAAAATATATGAAGATGTATTTCAGTGAAATAAATTTTACAGATAACCAGACAACTGTGATAATTTTAATTTTGTAAAGGCCCATTTCTAGCCTGTCCTCCTTAAAGAATGTGGAATATCACTTCACCCTTCCTGAGACTATCAGCTATCTCAGTATCAACTCCAACACACACATGCAAAAGTGAGCCCAGCAGCCAAGTGGGGAATTCGGCCAATTGTGCTGTTCCCCAGGAGCCCCTCAGGCTTCTGAATCTGCTCTGAGAAACAGCTTGACAGACCGAAGGAAAACTGACAGGAAGCACGCTCTGAGTGACAGCAAATTTACTGGCCAGTCCTGGACTTGCAGAGTCCTTTTAAGGAAACAGGGAAGTTCCATTATACTTCGCTTGAATCTTAAAGTGGTTTGTGACAGAAAAATATATTATTTTATTCATGAAATTGTCATATTCCAGAATTAAAGAAGCCCATGAGGTTTTACACACATGTGGGAGGACTCTCAAGGCAAATCCTGGACCATATTTACATGAATACTAGTAATTACAAAGCAAACCACGATCTAAACTGATGAGCATCAACTTTTAACTGTGTACTACTAGTAGGAGGCAAACCCACCAAGAAATACCAGTACAGAGCAAGAGACAATTAAGAGATCTGGATGAATTCTGATACAATTAGACAACCACATATAAGTAAATATTTGAGTTTAAAATGTGCATAAACTCTACCTCACATCACATACAAAAATTAAATTAACTCAGAAGAGATCGTACACCTAAGAGCTAAAACTAAGCAATTTCTAGAAAACTTCCTCTTCATGACCTTGAAGTAAGCAAGGATTTCTTAGATGTGACATTAACAGCACAAATTGTAAAGTGTATATAAATTGGACTTCATCAAAATTTAAAAATTTGTACTTGAACTTTCACACGTGTATTAAAGAGAAACAGAAATATCTGCCCATACAAAAGTCTACATTAATGATCACAGTCACTAATAGCCAAAAAGTGGAGGAAAACCAAACGCCCATCATCTGATGGAGGGATAAACGAGAGGAGTGTTGTTTATCAGCCTGTGTAGTTGTCAAATGCTCACCAAAGCGCTTTGCTCTTCACAGCATCAAAAGAATCTGTCACTTTTTAGGTATTCAGGAGGTAATTTTAAAACACATTCTGACAAGTTCAGCTCGGACACTAAATATTAAAAATACAGAATACAGTATCTCTTTTTAAAAACTCAGCTCCACAGGGCGTGGTGGCTGACACCTGTAATCCAAGCACTTTGGAGTCCAGGTGGGCAGATCACCTGAGGTTGGGAGTTCAAGACCAGCCTGACCAACATGGTGAAACCCTGTCTTAAAAAAAAAAAAAAAACCTCACTTCCTGGGTTTTTGCCCTCAGTTCTCACACATCTCTTGATGTTATCTCTGACTCAGGAAAACGTGGATTTTCTGCTGCTGCACAGAAGTTTCTTGCTTTTGAAATTTTTCCAAAATGATTCCATTATTTCTAAAATGTACATTCATTCACACATTACTAAAGGGAACACACCAAAACACATCTTTCATGCAGCAAAGCTACTCCCCTCATCCTAAGAAACATGGCAAAATCTACTTCCATGACAGGCCCTCATTCCTCATAATGTTACCCTGTGGCTTCCGTAAAAACTCGAAGTCCCTCTGATCTCTACTGCCATTAGAAATAAACAATAATCAGGAAAGAACTAAAGTCCCAATTCCCTGATCTATCATGGGACGTCTCGCCTACTCACAAACGCCCTCTTACAACCAAAAAAGGGAAAGAAGAGTTCCAGTTACTACAAAATTTGAAAATTTGTACTTAAACTTTCACACGTGTGTTCAAGAGAAATGGAAATACCTGCACACACGTTAATGAAGTTAATGTCAAAATGTTTTTGGTCTGTCATTAAGAAGGATGCCAAATGCATTTTAACTCTGCAGGTTACCTTCAAATAAGCTGCTCAAAGAACAATCACAAGTTCTAATTATAGGTGGTGATGAAGGCGGTAACCAGGAGATGCACATCCACAAGCTGTCCCAGGGAACAAAGGTACCGACAGAAAGGCCCAAGTGGAAGCTGCCTTTCAGCCACAGAAGGCCACTCTCGCTGAAACAAACCACCACAGGAGTGACAGCCCAAGAGTAGATGCTTACACCAGCTCCACGCCTGCAGGCACTTACAGGCCCCTTCCAACAACTCAGTCACTTTACTTTCTCACTGTTCAAGGCCTCTCTTTTTGTCCTCCTTTCCCTCCTTGCCGCTGTGCACAGTATGGAGTCCTCAATCCCCGCCAAGAGACAGTTAAAGACAAACGCATGGCCAGGAACAGTGACTCACGCTTGCAATCCCAACACATTGTGAGGCCGAGGCAAGTTATCACCTGAGGTCAGGAGTTCAAGACCAGCCTGTCCAACGTGGTGAAAACATGTCTCTACTAAAAATACAAAAATCAGCCGGGCATGGTGGCGGCCACCTGTAGACCCAGCTACTCAGGAGGCTGAGGCAGAAGAATTGCTTGAATCCAGGAGGCAGAGGATGCAGTGAGCCGAGATTGCGCCACTGCACTCCAGCCTGGTGACAGAGCAAGACTCCATCTCAAAAAAAAAGACAAATGTAGAGCCAGGTCACTCAAAGTGGCTCCTTGTTACTCAGGAAAGGTTCCAATTAAAGGAATAGTTCCTGAGTGACTTTACTGTTGGTCCTCACAGTGCCGGTTGACCGCAGTGAAGAATGAGGCTCAGTAAACCATGGTGCCAAGCAGGTGCTGTGGCCCGTCTCTCAGGGCTCTCCCTCACCTCTAGAGCATCGCAAGTCAATCATGTTCTCTACTTCCAGGACAGGCCAGGCCCAACTCCCATCTGACCCACAGTTGGGGGCTCACGGCAAGTCACCTACTAGCCACGGCCCACCAGGGGCCAAGCCATCTCCACCACCAGCTCTGGAAACATTCTGAAATGTGGGAGGAGAGGTATGCCTTCAATTAAAAAAAAAAAAAAAAAAAAAAATCCCCAAGCCATACTGAATCCCACACCACAACAATTCCCAACTTTTGTTTCAATTCTTCTCCCTTTTTTTTGGAGACAGAGTCTCACTCTGTAGCCCAGATTGGAGTGTAGTGGCATAATCCCGGCTCACTGCAACCTCCGCCTACCAGGTTCAAGCAATTCTGCCTCAGCCTCCCAAGTACCTGAGATTACAGGCACCCACCATCATACCCAGCTAATTTTTGTATTTCAGTAGAGAAGGGGTTTCACCATGTTGGCCGGGCCGGTCTCGAACTCATGACCTCAAGCGATCCACCTGCTCAGCCCCCAAAAGTGCTGGGTTACAGGCATGCGCCACCGCACCCAGCCCAATTATTTTCAAATAATATTTTCTGAGGGTTTCCAGGGAAACTCAGTCTGTTCTCTCAGTAATATTGCTGTATAGATGTTCATAAGCTTCCAGTGTTTTACTGTTCAAAGCTTTTCTTTAGCAATAATAACAGCTACGGTTGTGCTCAGTGCTGTACAGGCATCCTCTTATACCTTCTTGTAAGGATAAGGCCAACCTGAAAGAACCCCTGTTGACAGATGAGGAAGCTGAAGTTCAGAGATGACCTGATGTGCTATTCTCACAGCAGGTGGGAGCCCCAGCTCCATCACTCAACACAGTTTCACAGCAAAGCCATTTTCCTGCCCTTGACTCCAGCTGGGCCTGTGCTTGTGAGTCTCCATGTAAGAAGGCAACTCTGTACCTGGCAAACATGGCCTAGATTCAGAGACCAGATTATCAGAACCAAAAATAATTACAGATTGTCTGATAAATGGTTTTTCCTGACAATTTTTTTACCTGTGATAAGTCTGAGAGGTAATGAGGAAAATAATTATATCGAATTACATATTTCACAAATTGCCTTCACCAGGTGACCCTATAAAATCTAAGAGGTATAGTCAATTTGCCCAGAGTAAGTACAGCAGGAAACCACCATCTTTAGCACAGTCAGTTCTCAAGTCTTATACATTTAACAAGGAAACATAATTTAAAGAAAAATATAAGGACTGCTTAGCCAAACCTCACCAAAGTGAGTAATAAAGATTACTACTCCACAAAAATTCCTTATCTCATAGGAAAATAAAAAAATCAATTTGAGGCCAGGCGTGGTGGCTCACACCTCTCTAATCCCAGCACTTTGGGAGGCCAAGGTGGGTGGATCACCTGAGGTCAGGACTTTGAGACCAGCCTGGCTAACATGGTGAAATCCCGTCCCTAATAAAAATATAAAAACTTAGCCAGGCGTGGTGGCAGGCACCTGTAATCCCAGCTACACAGGAAGCTAAGGCAGGAGAACTGCTTGAACCTGGGGGGCAGGGGCAGAGTTTGCAGTGAGCCAAGATCGCACCACAGCACTCCAGTCTGGGAAACAAGAGCAAAAATCCATCTAAGTAAGGGGAGATACAGTATCTCGGACTTCAAAGATATTTCTAAAAGCCCATGTCCTACTCACATCAATTTTAAAAGTTCTTTATTAAGGGATGTTGCATCCAAAAACAAAAATCTAACCTGGAAAAGTATGAAGTAAAAGAACCAACTATACTCATCACAAAAAAATATAGCAGGCTGGTTGCAGTGGCTCACACCTGTAATCTCAGCACTTCGGAAGGCTTAAGGTGGGTAGATCACTTGAGGTCAGGAGTTTGAGACCAGCCTGGCCAACATGGTGAAACCCCATCTCTACTAAAAATACAAAAAAATTAGCCAGGCATGGTGGCACACGCCTGTAATTCCAGCTACTTGGGAGGCTGAGGCAGGAGAAAAACTTGAACCTGGGAGGTGGAGGTTGCAGTGAGCTGAGATCGCACCACTGCACTCCAGCCTAGGCAATAGAACGAGACTCCCAACTAAAAAAAAAAAAAAAAAAAAAAATATATATATATATATATATATATAGCACTTAGGAGGGTTTCTTTTAAAAATATTCCTGGGACTCTGGGGTGTTTTTATAAATTAATAACTGGGGACTACACTGGGCAAATAAACAGTTGGAAGATCAGTAAGAACTACAACACGAAAATAATCACCTTAATACAGTGTGACACAAAACAGTGGGAACATAGGATGTGATTTTGAAGAATGTGAGGTACACAGCCTTTCACAGGCCTATACCCACCACAGGCTGACCAAAAGCCAAGTCCCTGGACATTCATTAAGTCAAGTCTCTAGGCCACCTCTGTTCCACTAAAGACAGTACCTGAACATGAGAAATAGAAAGGTAAATCTAGCTGGCTTTTAGCAATCACCTAAACGCCTTTCCATAAATATCTGAATATACAGATTGGTAACTTAGAGTAAGAAAAGAGACAGGTGGAGGAGAAATATGCTGTTAGGAAGGCTGTTCTCTTACAAAGTTCTTACTCCAGGTATCAGATGGGTCAGGTTTATTTCTTGAGCGCTTTCTTTGGCAGAATTCCCCAGCTGTGAAAGTCCAGATCTTTCGCCACTGCCCAATCATGAATGCAGTTTCTCCTTTTGGGAGAAGACTATGCTGAAAATTAGTGTTGCATAAATACCGTTACCTTTTCTGGTGAAAAACTCCTTGGAATATTTCCCCAACATAGCGTATTTTCGAGGGACTTTCCCCAGCAGTTCAATGATCAATGCTATGTGATCTGCATTGGGAAACATTGCCAGCAAAACAGAAACACACGACAGTTTAATCAGTACACTGCATGCAGACACTACCACCGCCCGCGCAGACAGAAACAGAGCGCAACCTGAATGACCACAAGTACAGGCCTTCCCCATGTGGCTGGATTCAGGACCCACAGCTGGAGGGCACTGGAGAGGGGCTGATGAGCAGGGTGACCACAGCACAGGGCTAAATGTGGTCTTCCGTGGCAACTTTTCTACCAGCATAGGAATTCTGCTGGGTTGCTTTCTGAATTTAGGAGAAATGCCTTTGTCACCATTAATGCTAAAATCAGCAGCTGCTCTTCCATTTCTGTCTGCATCGTGGCGCTTTTCAAAAAGAAGAGGTACTACCTCTGCGATTGAAGAATTCCCGAGAATATTTTCCAGACAGAGCAAAGTGCCTTGGAATACTGCCTAGCAGCTCTATGATGTGGGCTATGTGGTCTATGGAGGAGAGAAAAAAAGGATATGGGAATGGGAAGGGCAAAGGGAAGGATGGGATAAAGGAAGAGGAAAAAATTGAAATTAGTAAAAAATCAGAAATAGATTCAAATCAACAGTGTCTGCAGCACACCCATGCAGAGGCTTGTGGGATCAGCAGGCCTCAGGCACCGTCTGGAGCAGTAACCTTTGCGGAGGCCAGCTCACCCCAGGCCACCCCAGCATCGCAAGCAAATAAGCATGGAGATGGTCAGGTTTACAGATGGAATTCAAGCCAGAATTCCTGGGTTTTCAACTCAGCTCCCAAATGGGACAGAGAAATGGGCAGCACATCAGTGGTCAAAAGGACCACAGAGAGGTTTCAGGTCTGCATCATCTGTCCTCTCTCGGCCAGCTGGGTTCCTGCCCTGTGCAAGGCCAGGAAGAGCCGGTGTAGGCCCCTGAGAGCTCTCGGAGTGCTGCCTGTGTCAGGCAGGCTCTGCCCATTCACCGAGACTGAGGAGGGCGTCAAACTCAAAGGAAAAGCGTCTGAATTTGGTGTTTGAAAACCAAAACATGGCTCTATTTCAGTACAAAAATACAGTACTCTACTGAAGTTCAGGGCTGGCAGGAGACCTAGACCGAGATATTCAGCAGGCACCACTACTCACCTTCGTCTCTGGAATAGTCTTCCCCAGAATGTGGTTCAAACAAATAATCTCCCGTTGCCAGCTCAAATGCCTAGGATACAACAGACGACATGCTAAGCACTTCAGAGAATGGCCCCCAAGTCAACAGCTTTTTCTCCTTACAGAAGAGACCGCCACTTTATGAAGAACTGAATCAAACAAAATAGCCTCCCGAAAGTGCACTATTTTCTTTCTTTCACATTCAAGGAATTTTCAGAAGTATTTTTACATTTCTTCTTCTTCTTCTTTTTTTTTTTGAGACGGAGTTTTGCTCCTGTTGCCCAGGCTGGAGTGCAATGCTGTGATCTCAGCTCACTGCAACCTCTGGGCTCCTGGGTTCAAGTGATTCTTCTGCCTCAGCCTCCCAAGTAGGTGGGACTACAGGCATGTGCCACCATGCCCAGCTAATTTTTTGTATTTTTAGTGGAGACTGGGTTTCACTATGTTAATCAGGCTGGTCTCCAACTCCCGATCTCAGGTGATCGACCCACCTAGGCCTCCCAAAGTGCTGGGATTACAGGCGTGAGCCAAAGTACCTGGCCTTACATTGCTTCTAAGGAAAGATA
The DNA here is from genome assembly GCA_004027835.1 of Alouatta palliata. Taxonomy (NCBI): domain Eukaryota; kingdom Metazoa; phylum Chordata; class Mammalia; order Primates; family Atelidae; genus Alouatta; species Alouatta palliata. The sequence continues at coordinate 90,606 of PVKV010006642.1, forward strand.
TAAGATATTCTCTTCATTTTGCAGGAAGCAAAACCAAAATGACAGTGAGTCAGCCACACCTGTGTGCAGGCCTGGCCAAAGAATGGTATGCCTTCTATGAGCAGCAGAACTAGAGTTCAACCCAGGACTCAACCAGGCCCATCTGACTCCAGCTTCTGCCTCAACCATTTTAATAGCCTTGGCCTCTGTACAGCAGACACTGCTGTATCCTTTAGGCAAAGATCTTCATGTTTTAGTAATCAAGGACTGTTTTCAGCATCTTATCGTCTATTTTCATCATTTCATTCATTTCTGACTCAACCAAAGGAAAACCTGGAAACAAAAAAGACCCTCTGTCTTTCTCCCCAGGGCCAGAGGAAGCAGATGGCCTTACAGATCCCCTGGTGGATGTCACAGAGCAATGGCTTCCTGGGTGGCCACTGGCTGTCTCTCAGTATGCCCACATGTAGGGAAGGCCATTTGCTCCCATTTAACTTGCTCACAAAAAAAACCTTAAGGGCATAAGTTTAAGCTGGTAACAATACACAAAAATGGTAACTGCTACTGCTCTGCTGATCAAACAGTATGTTTTAAAAGGGAAAAAAAGAATAAGCTAAATCCCATTTCTGTTTTTCCTCACAGCAGCTTCTATTCTGAACAGATCCTGCTGTCCCAAAAGGTGCTCAGAGGCCCAGTCACTGCTGCCTGTGAATCTGTGACTGCCCTCGCCACTCCCACCCCAAGGAGCCAGCACCGGGGAAACTTCACTGCATGAACCTACCTTCTTTTTCTTTTAGTGACCACACAGTGCTGGAAAAGCACCCTTAAGGGAAGAATCATTTGCCTGGGTAAGGGGCCACCTCTCCTAGGACTGCCTTTAACAAACCAAGAGGGGTACATCTTTTCACCCTTTTTTTTTTTTTTTTTAAAAGACTGTATGTGAATCAATTAAAGGAAGGAAGCATGGTGACAAGATGGCTGCCAGCTGCCTGTGTGATGAACATTAGCTTATGAACTCAGGATCCCTGCCCTGAACCTGGCATAGGTCTGAGCAGGACATGGACGTGTCATATCTCAGCACGTGTCAGGTGAGCTGGTGGTCCCAGCACTGTGGATGCACGAAGGCACCAGCGGAGAACCCAGGAAGGCCCTCATGTAGGGCCTCTCCTTTCCACCCAGTAAACAAAAAAGACAGCTGGGCCAATCCCAGATGAGGGCAGGAAAACCTCACAATTGGCCCCAAATCCATGTGGAACAACTGGATTACATCCTTAATGGCCAGGAGAGTCTTTCTAGCCTGGGAAACAATCAATTCAGTATCTTACAAGCTAAGAGAAAAATCTGAAAACCCTAATGGGACACCAAGGACTTGAAAAGCTTGGATCAAGTTCCAAAGCAAGCTCCAGCTGCTTTTCAAACACTGCCTTGAGTCTTATGCTAACTCTTTTAATTAATTTTCAAAACGACTTCAAGTTGGTTGCATATATTTCTTTTTCTTTTATATTTTTTAGAGATGGGACCTCGCTATGTTGTCCAGGCTGGACTTGACCTCTTGGGCTCAAATGATCCTCTCTCAGCCTCCAAGAAGCTGGGTCTACAGGCACACTTCACTGTGCCCAGCTTTGTACATACTTCTTACTGTCAAAATATGTCAGCTACATATTCTTTGAAAAAAAATGGTCATTTTGAATTAGCACCCATATATTTCCTTTTTTTTTTTTTTAAATGAATGAGAGGTTCTTATGTTGCCCGGGCTGGCCTCGAACACGTAGCCTTGGCTCATCAAGCGCCAGGACAACTGGCCTGAGCTACCGCGGCTTCCACTACCCATATATTTCCAAGAAAACATGTATAGAAGCCGATCAATGAAATAATTTTTTTTTTTTTTTTTTTTTTTTTGGTTTTAAAGGAAAAAGGAAGATGGAGGCTGTAATGCTACCTACTTTTGGTTCTTTGGCGAGTGACTAGATTCTCTTAACAATATGACATGTGCAACAGGGCAAATGTACATTACAATGAAAACACTCTGTCTTCAACTCAGTAAGTTACTTCCAGTATAACCTTCCATTACCAAGGCTGGAATACAGTGGAACAATCTTGGCTCGCTACAACTTCGGCTTCCTGGGTTCTAACTATTCTCCTGCCTTAGCCACCTGAGTAGCTGGGACAGAAACATGCCACCATGCCCGGCTAATGTTTGTATTTTCAGTAGAGATGGTTTTTGGCCATGTTGGCCAGGCTGGTCTCAAAATCCTGGCCTCAAGTAATACATCTGCCTTGGCCTCCCAAAGTGCTGGGATTACAGGTATGCACCACCCCACTGGGCCCAAGTGTAACTTTTATTATTATTTTTAATAGCTGGGAATTTTGGGTTCTTTCTTCTGTACTTGGCCTAATCCCCTTAAAGGCTTTTCCCTGGACCTACTTGTTTGTGAACTCTTAGGAGACCAAGAACCTCTCTCCTAAAACGTTCTCCTACGCCAAAGTATCCTGATTCTGAACAAATAAGATCACCTGTCTATTCTGTAATGTGACCAGTGTCGAAGAAGTATGGTTAAATTGGTTAGGATGGCTTTTCTTGTTGTTGTTGTTGTTTTTTTTTTTGAGACGGAGTCTTACTCTGTCGCCAGGCTGGAGTGCAATGGCACAATTTCAGCTCACCGCAACCTCTGCCTCCTGAGTTCAAGCGATTCTTCTGTCTCAGCTTCCTGAGTAGCTGGGATCACAGGCGCGCGCCACCATGCCCAGCTAATTTTTTCATATTTTCAGTAGAGACGGGGTTTCACCATGTTGGCCAGGATGGTCTCGATCTCTTGACCTCGTGATCCGCTCACCTCGGCCTCTCAAAGTGCTGGGATTACAGGCGTGAGCCACCGTGCCCAGCAGCTTTTCTTGTTTCTATGGCACTGACCTGGACTTACTATGGAGCTCATAAAAAGTCCTACCAGGGCCTCTAACACACAAATGCAGAGAAACCAACGCTTCAACCACAAAGAAGTTTCAGATTACATGTACTTACACCTGGAAGGTGTAAAGCTCAAGAAAAAGTAAAACTCAAGAAAAGCGAAACAGACTCAAAACCAACAAACCCTCGCTGCAGTGCCTCATTCTGTTGTACTTCTCCAGCTGCTGAGCCTAAAGCTCTTCTTCCTGACAAGAGCCAACAGAATCTGGCTACTACCCATCAGCTCTCATTCCCAACAGAGTCTCTGTGAGATTTGATGCTATTTATAAAAGTCAAAGGCAGCTGGGCACAGTGGCTCATGCCTGTAATCCCAGCACTTAGGGAGGTCAGGGTAGGTGGATCACTGGAGCTCAAGAGATCAAGACCAGCCTTAGACAACATGATGAAACTCCATCTCTCCAAAAAAATACAAAAACTAGCCTGGTGTGGTGGCGTGTGCCTGCAGTCCCAGCTACACTGGAGGCTGAGGTAGGAGGATCACTTGAGCCTGGGAAGTGGAATCAGTAGCGAACCATAATTGTGTCACTGTAGTTCAGCTTGGGTGACAGAACGAGATCTTGTCTCTAAACAAACAAACAAAACCCTCAAAGACTATAGCCTTAACCATCAGGCTTGGTATTATGAGGTCAAATTTAATATATTAAATGTATTATTTTTACATTATAACAAAACAGTGGAGGTAACAAACACTGCCTCACTGCTCCTAGGTTATCTAGGAAAAACAAAAGAAATCTCTAAAGCCATGACTTTTGGGGTTGGGGGAGGCAGGGAATGAGGGCCTGCCCCTTTCCTAAAAAAAGAAAAACAAAAGATCTGCCTTATGACAACCAACTAAAAAAGAAAACCTTATAAGCGGCCCTGCCAGTGCTAAGGGAGCTGATGCTTAATTCTTGGGAAGGGGGCAGGTGAGGACACAGAGAGGCTTTTCCTTGGGAACCTGTTGTTGATATTTATGCCACTGTTCACAGCAACAGCATTTCAGTAAGTAAACAGGACAGGAAATTGTATGGAGGGACAAACCTTCATCTAATGGAAGGCAGGACAGATAACCTGGTATAAAATTGTGCTGACAGCTCCATTATCCCACTACATCCGTGACTGTGTCCTACTTTTCTAGTTATATCACCAAACTTAATACCCCAAATTAGAAGCACAGTATTTCAGAGTTGAAAGAGTTCTTAGCACCTAATTCAGGGCAGCCCTGCTGTTGGTGGCCATTGTGCCCACCCTCCCCACATCCTGAAGTGGCCCCTGCTTCCCACACTCCCACTCACAGTTCCTGCAGCTCCTGTTCCACTTACTCCCCCAGGTCTCAGTTTGCCTGTTCGGGTCACAGAGAGGGTCAAATGCCTCTCCACACAGCACTCTCTAAATTGAAAGTAACCATCACTGTTCACCGGTTAACCTTAACTGTTCTTTTCTATACCTAGCTAAGGCAGGGACTTGGTTTTTGATACAGAAGAACTTTAACACCTTTAATAATTTAAACATTAATATCTGGTATTATCCATAAGAGCAATGAGGGAATAGAAAGGCCCGGTGTTTCAGGACCTATCTGGCCATGTGCTGACTCAGATCATGCTGAGTCAAAGGTGAAAGACACAAAGCATCTCCTTTTTCTCCTATCAGCTGGCACTATCTGCTCAACAATGCTTTTACTTGAGCATTAGAGGAGATGAAACACAGTAAATGCAACAGAATTGTTAAGTTAACCTCTGAATAACACAAAATTAATATATTTATTCTGCATTGCTTTTTTTCAGAGAGAAGAAAAATGCTAAGCCTTCCACACAAGTCCTTTCTTTCAAATACTAGAGGAATGTGGATAAAAAACAACATGGAATAGGAAAAGCATGAAGCCCCACAGCAAGCAACCCACCTTTTCCAACACGGAACAACTAAGTAAAGCCCACTGAGAAAAAGGTACTGAATGGGCCAGGAAACAGGGCGGAGGAAGAGAACCAGGAACTGATTCGCAGACACGGGGCCCCTTGTGTGCACCAACTCACAGGTTCAGGGTCAATGACTGACAGATGCCCGGGCAGGGCCAGCGGAGTTTAGACACAGTGCAACTGGGCAGCACCAACCCTTAGCAAAAACAGGCCTGACCAGGGAAAGAGGAGGCTTCTGCTGCCCTATGGAAGCTGTCATCACAACCACTGTGGGAAAAGACTCTGTCAGAGGGAGTGGGCATTGCTGCCACTGTCTCAGAAGGGGCCAGACATCCTAGAATAAGCCTAAATGTCCTCTAGCTCTTGCTTTATAAGGGAAGAGAGGTTATGCGTTGGCATCTGGGGAAATCCCTTCCAGTCAGGAAGAGGTGAGGAACACTGCGTGTCTGGTTGCCCCAGCAGAGGCTACCTGGAGGGCTCCCACCTGCCTGCCTCAGGCAGTCTTCCCTCGGGAGATGTTACCTCACCTTCCACCACCGTGTGAGTGAAGGGAAAATTTCCCCATACCCTGCAGATTTTTAGGGACCAAAAGTGAAGTCATTGTTTCACCACGACTGATGCTAATTCATGGGGCTAGGGGCTGGCAGGGCCTTAAGAAGAGAGCATCTCTCTCTCACAAGCCCAAACCCAACCGCACCAAACACCCAGGGCCCGCCTGAGGAGGATCCTTACACTTCTTAAGATGTCCGCGGCAGCAATGTTCCCCTCACCCAGCCCACAGAGGATGACCCTTACAGTCAGAAAAACTGAGGAGACATGCCCCAGAGAGACTCGGCCTCATCCAGAGTGTGAAAGGAATAAGCCAATTTCCACGGCAGCAAAGGGCAAAGCCATCCTTACCATACATGCTGTGCTCCAGATGTCCGCAGGGGTGCTGTACCCCGCTCCTATTAAAACCTCTATGGAGCGGTACTGACGTGTCTGGATGTCTTCCGTGAAGTGTTTATGCTGGAAGGGAACAGACTGCATTACCACAGAGCAACACAGACGTTCAAAAAGTGTCTTCGCACACAGAATCATGACCAAAGTGTTTTAAAAAGAAAACTCTACTTACCACCCAACAAGCATTTCCCAGGTCAGCAATTTTTACTCTAATTTTATCTGCATTCCGTGGATCCAGGGGATTCACCAACAAGTCAGCCGCCCGGGTTTTTGCTGGCATGAGCAAACAGCAGGACAGTTAGTGATTGGGATAAGTGGTTTACATGCGTGAGTACAGAGTTTGCCAGCGTCAGTCTCCTTTTCTGAGGAGTGATGGAATGATCACTTAGGCCTGGAATACTGTAAATTAAACTTGACAGAATTAAAACTGCTTGGTCTCCACCTAAGGAAAATATTGCACAAAAGAGCAAACCAGGCTGCCCACAGGATGCCATGGGCACTGCCTTGCCCTTTCTCTTTTCATGTTCAGCTCCTTCGGGTCCAGGTCAGCCCTAGAACAAGCCAGCTTTGCTGTCTCCCTGTCCGCAACTTTGAGGCAGCTCTTCATGGTATCAGAGTCCATCCTCTCACGGCCGGGGATCGAGCTCGCTGGTGCATTATTACAAGGAACATGAAGACAGACAGAACACTGGCCAATCACTCCCAATAACACACAGTTCCTCGGACACTGCAAGACGTCAAGGTCCCTGGCACCCACACCTCACACTCACATCATCCCTACAGTTCCCGCTGCTTGGGCTGAGCACACATAGATCTCAAGGGGTAGATGACTGGTAACTAACAAGCACAGATTAAAGACAGGGACTAAACTATTCTGGTTTTGTTTTAGACAAGGAAAGCTCCAGACAGAGGGGTCCTGATATGGCCTGGGCCATAAAGGCAACCTCTGAGGTCACTCATGAACTTGTCATATACTCGAGCAGTCATTCTAAATTCCAGGGTGACCCCAGGGAATCTCAAAGGCAGGTATAGGGCCAGCTTCCCAGGGATTCTGGGGCCAGAAGATCTTCTCAGACAAGTTGAGATCATGCCTGTATGAAGCACAGTTAACCAAGGGGCAAGTGACAAAGAAAAGTAATTTGGTGAGGCCCAGAAAAATAGTCCTGAAAGTCAGCATTTTCATTACCAAACCTCAAACTGACCTACAAGATCAGATTCCTGGTAAAGATGAAAGAAACCATGATTTTTATTTATTGTATAAGTAATTTTGAAATGGTATTTAAAAACTAAGCAGAAAAGCCTGCTCAGTGTTGGACATTAAACACTAATATGGTTGGCTTTGTGTCCCTGCCCATATCTCATGTCAAATTGTAATCCCTGGTGTTGGAGGAGGGGTCTGGTGGGAGGTGAATGGATCATGGGGGCAGATTTCCATCCTGCTGTTCTCATCAGACTGAGTGAGTTCTCATGAAATCTGGTTGTTTAAAAGTGTATAGCACATCCCCCTTCTCTCCTCCTCCTGCTACAGCCATGTAAGATGCCTGCTTCCCCTTCTACCATGATCAAAAGTTTCCTAAGGTCCCCCCAGCCATGCTTCTTATACAGCCTGTGGAACTGTGAGCCAACTAAACCCATTTTCTTTATAAATTACCGAGTTTCCGGTATTTTTACAGCAATATGAGAACGGATTAATATAAACACCTACCTAGGAGAGCCCCTTTGTTCCCCTGAAGCTGAGCACTGCTGAAATGAACTAAATGTCTGTTGGGGTACGTATGAGCTGTGGAACCAGGGTGCATGAGGAAGCTCTGATTCTTCAACACCTCCTGTAAGAGGAAAGAGGGCCAGCCTTGCAACTTGCAGTACAGCAGAACAGGCAAGGCCTCAGGACCTAGGGTCCCCACACAGCTTCCTAGGAGTGCTCCAGAGTATGCCAAGAGAATTCTGACCAGTACCTTAACCCTCAAAGACCTATTCCTCCAGCATGTAATCAATTGAGCCAGTCAGGTACAGATACTCCCTTCTTGCTACCTTCCATATCCCTGCTTCCTTCTTTATAAGGATTCTCACCCACTGGAGAGCCTCATCAAAGGCCAGGTATGAGCTGAGGAAAAGAAACACAAGAACTCAGCAAAAAACACAAAGACCAACAAAAGAAGGCAAAATGTAACACACTGATTCATGTGGGGCTGAGAACAGAGGTCCAGGATAAATATAAACTCCTGACCCAACGGGTAGATGAACAACACTAGACATGACTACATGAATGCCTCATATGTCATTTAATCAAGGAGAATCAGCAAGAAGGAAAATGGAATTTGAGGTTTGAAGAACTGGATTCAAATCTAAGTTTCAACATCTACCAGTTTTAAGACTGGCAAATGACTTAAACTCTATGAGGCTCGTTGTCCAGGAAAAGAAGAATTGGAAGAGACCACCCCCTCCCCATGAAAGAAACTAAAAACCCAAACACAGGAGAGGCAGGACAGGGTTTGGGCACCTGGCCAGATGCAGGGGCTTCCCTCTGCTGCGACCAGCTGAACCATCATCTGGGGCAGAAAAGCTCCCAACTGGTCAGTGGGGGACCAGAGAGCAGCAGCAGAGAGAAGAGGAGACCCAAGAGCAAGTTCCACCCCGACAAACTACTCAAATCATAGGTCTAATGAGAAGACAGAGAAGCCCTGTTATACATACTGTGGTCCCCCTGAGCCACAGGAAGATTTTTCTCCATGAGAACAGGTAGCTGAGTTGGCTGTTATCTGAGGGCACTCAGGTGGAAGGAGATGATTTGTAATCTGCCAGCCACTCTGAGTGAAATGTTTTTAAAAACATTTCTCAGGAGCTGCTTAATTCAATTACACCAGAACAAATATTCTTTCAAAGACCCATCACCTCACATTTAAGTTCAGGGTGTTTTTTTGTTTTTTGTTTTTTTGAGACAAGAGTCTCACTCTGTCACCCAGGCTGGAGTGCAGTGGCACGATCTCGGCTCACTGCAACCTCCACCTCCTGGGTTCAAGCAATTCTCTTGCCTCCTCAGCCTTCCGAGTAGCTAAGACTACCAGCGCATACCACCATGCCTGGCTAATTTTTGTATTTTAAATAGTAGAGACAGGGTTTCACCATGTTGGCCAGGCTGGTCTCAAACTCTTGGCCTCAACTGATCAACCCGCCTCAACCTCCCAAAGTGCTGGGATTACAGGCTTAGGTCACCATACCCAGGTTAAATTTTTTCGTACTTCATATCCCTCATTAAGGATCACTGAACAGAATCTCTTTGGTGACATGCTGCTATCCTCCTGGTTCAGGTTTGTAAACAGTTACTGAGCTTCTACTGCACTCCAAATGATGCTAGGTAATTTATCTCAATAATGTAATTGTATAAAAACACAACAGGAGGTAAAAGAGATTTTGTTTTTCTTCCTTTTCTCTCTGTGATAGTTCCTAAACTAAGGTATCAGACTGCTACATTCCCAAGAAGCCCACTGAAACCCAACTGAAATGCTTTCGTTGCACCTCTGACTGAGCCACCACTGTAGGGACCTGCCACAGCTTTTCTTTCTTACAGATAATGATGTCGCAAAAGACAAATTGGAGCCATCTTTCTTCCAAAATGAAAAGCTTGCAATGGCACTCTGCTTCCAGTAAGAGTGGAATGAGTGGAAAGCTTTCTCTTTGGGAAGAACTGGGCCCCTTAAGTCACTTTCTGATAAACTAGTCTCTGGGTGACACTGTGGTCATTCATTCTACAGGAAGCTATCCTAGAAACTAGTAGAGGGCAGCCAATAGTGCCTCAGCGTCATGAGACAGCTGCTGTCACACACACATAACACATGGTGCTAGGTACACACTGACTCTTTACATTGTAAGCAGCCCTTACGAGGACAGCATGAATATCCCCTCTATATGGAGCAGGTTCAGTATGAAGCCCAAGGAAGAAGCAGAACTGAGAGATTTAATGTTGCCACCTGAACTATTCACCCAACAAATATTTACTGAGTCCTTTCTGTGTGCAAAGTATGGTCTTGGTACTAGGAACACAGTAAGAAACACACACAAGTCAAATTAGGAAATTCATGTACTGGTTAAAAACATGAGCAATAAGGCAAATAAATGAGGAATCTACACATCATGTCAGGCAGCTAAACAGGCTATAAAGAAAAGAAAATCAAAGAAAGGAGATGGATAATGCCAAGGGTGTTCAGGGGAGGTCTTTTCTGAGAAGGTGACATTCAGGAGAGGTCTGAATAAAGGCAGGAATGAAAGTAAAGACAAGTCTGAGGCAAAGGACACAAGAAGTACAAAAATCCTAAGGCAGAAACAGGTTTGCAACTTTAATAAATTTCATAAAGAAGCCAGTGTGAATGGTGTAGAATAAATCAGGGAAACAGAGAAGGGGTCTGAAGCAGGCACCGACAGAGTGCTGCCAGGGAACAGACTGGAGACTTCATCAGCTTCAGTGAGGGATACCTCGGGGCATCATGCTACATGGGAAGCACAATGGAGATCATTTTAGGGGGTGTGGTAGGTAAGGCGGAAGAAGTTATGCTTTAAACAGTTCTCTCAGGACTCCCAGACACAGACAGACTGGGGAACATGAGCTGAAGTGACAGGAGCATGGAGGCTGTGTTACGGGAGCCGAGGCAAGGACTGACAGTGACATGTAGCCCCATCAAGACACAGAAAGGATTCCAGAAATACCCTGCAGGTAAGACCAACAAAACCACCCTGTTCCAGGGCCTTCATTCTCAGATGTGCTGAGCCAAGATAGGCACTATGGCTCTGGCAGTTGACTATCTAAGAGGGATCATCCTCACCTTAACCTTCAATGGCTGCCAAATTACTCTGGGAAAAAGGTGTACATTCTTTAGCCTGGCATTTAAGTTCTACTTCAAGCTCCTCAAACCAGCCCCAGTCTTTCTTCTACTATGCCCTAACATGTACACTCTGCTCTAAAGACAGAATCTACACAAACTCTTCATAAATAGTATTTCTCTTGCCTCATATTCACGCAAGTACCACGTGGTCAAGTGCAAAACTCTAAGACACATATCCCTTTCCATGCAGAAAACAAAAAAAAACACCTCCCATGGGGGAGGCTACCCTTGCTTAATCAAATGGCCAAGGTGTGGGCAAAAACTGAGTGCTTCCAAACAAAGGAGCTCCTGTCCCTGCTACATCCCTAGAATCTGACAGTATTAAAACACTCTGCAAGACCGCCAGTTTCTACCAGATGTAAAAGGTATTAGGGATGGTTTGTGTGTTGGACACGGTAAAATTGTGATTGTAAGTGAAAAAAGTGGGACAAAGGGAAGAGAAGAAGAATATAACAAGACATCACTCATTTGTTTGTTCGTTATTCAATAAATATTTATCTTAGCACCGAGTCAGATGCTGAGGATACAATGATAAAACGCACAGCACTCTCCAAGAGGTTACATTCTAATGAGAAGACAGACAATGAAAATGAGCACTGCCCATACAACTAAGATAAGCATGGCCAGCAGGAGCAGAGGGGAAAGAGAAGTGAGCCTGCTAGAGATGCAGGAAGCCCTCACCCAGAAGGCAGGCCACTGTGTTGGATCATATCCTCAATCAGGAAAATTCAAAAAGAAAATTATAGAATTATTGAAGAAATTTGAATATGGTATAAATAACAGATATTAGGCCAGGTGTGGTGGCTCACACCTATAATCCCTGCATCTTGGGAAGCCAAGGTGGGCAGATCACTTGAGCCCATGAGTTGAAGACCAGCCTGGGCAATGTAATAAAACCCTGTCTCTACCAAAAATACAACAATTAGCCAGTCATAGTGGTGTCGCCTGCAGACCCAGCTACTCAGGGGGCTGAGGTGGGAAGATCACTTGAGCCAGAAGGCAGAGGTTGCAGTGAGCCAACATCACGCCACTGCACTCCAGCCTAGGCGACAGGGCAAGACCTTGTCTCAAAATAATAACAATAACAATATAAAATTAGTGATATTCTTACATTAATAGTATCATTGTTACAAATGGAGGATGTCCTAATTCATCTCTCAGAAGGTGCATGCTTAAGTATTTAGGAGTGAAGTATCTTGATCTGTGTAGCGTACAGTGTCTGTGTAAAGAAAACATATGCAGTGCGGCAACATGTTAACTGCTGAGTCTACGTGGAGGATATCCAATTGTTTATTGTACTGTTCTTTCAGAATAAAAAAATACACAGATGCTCTAATAATGCCTTCGTGCACCTCCCTGGATCATGCTGGTTAGGCATGGATGCACTCTCTCCACTGCTGGGACCACTGCTGCAGAAGATGGGGAGCTGTGCAAACTATGAGCAGGGGAATGCACTGATCAGATGAGCGTACTGCAAAGACACTCCAGTAGCACCATGGAAAGGCAAGCTGAAAAGCAGGTGGGGAGAAAAGTTGGAGACAACACAAAGCCAAGGACCAGTAAGGAGCCTCTGTAATGGCAGAGGCAAGCAATGACAGTGCCCACTAAGGGGCAAGGCATGGGGACCCCTACTTAGGAGGTACAACCGGCAAAACGAGATGATTTACTGGATGAGAGAAAAAAAGGAAACACCGTGATAATCAAGTTTCTTACTGGAGCAACAAGAAATGGTGGTAACAAGTATAGGGAATACAGTATGTTTAACAGGTTGGCAGGGAAAGCTGTATTATGGTTTCAAACATGTAAGGTTTGAAGTTTCCTGTGATAGAGATGGAGCTGCCATGTAAACAGTAGGGTAAGTCTTATGACGCCTCGGTCTCTGATGATGAGCGCATGGTAACAGGCAGCAATTGTGCTCCTTTACGTGGATTGTGATGATCAAGGCAACTTATATTCAATGGGAAAATTTTTTTTTTTTTTTTTTTTTTT
>PVKV010006643.1:0-103234 GCA_004027835.1 Alouatta palliata
TGACAAAAACAAGCAATGTGGAAATGAGTCCCTGTTTAATAAATGGTGTTGGGAAAACTGGCTAGCCATGTGCAGAAAGCAGAAACTGGACCCCTTCCTGACACCTTACACTAAAATTAACTCCAGATGGATTAAAGACTTAAACATAAGACCTAACACCATAAAAACCCTAGAAGAAAATCTAGGCAAAACCATTCAGAACATAGGCGTAGGCAAGGACTTCATGACCAAAAATGATTCTTTAAGAACAAAATTTTGAGCCAGCTAAAGAAAGATTAGAATCAAGCAGGCTCCCACTGAGGCCTAAATAGAGGTTCATCTTATTTGGCTTTTTTTTTTCTTTTCTTTTCCATCTTGTGGGCTTCTTTTAAGGCCTAGCAAGGAATTAACCTCCCCAAGTCTCCACTCCCTCCTTGGTTCAGCCATTCAACCATCTCTCGGGCTCTTTGATTAATAAAAAGTTCAGTAGAGCCATTTTATCCTATGCGTGTATGGGATGAGATTTTTCTGATTTGACAGAGAAAATTCACAAATGACGTTACCTTTTTGAAGATGGAGATTTTAAACTCAAACATTATCACCAGAGAACTAAATTATTAAGAAAGATGAATTGTCAAAAGTACAGAAGTTTTACAGCATTAAGGATCATTTTGTCAGGTCTTGTCCAAAATATTTGAAGTCTAGAGGTTTGAAAAATTGTTAGAAATAATAATTTATGATGACAGTTTTCATTTATTGTTCTCCCCAGCTTTAGGAGAAGGGGAGAACATTTTTTTCCTTCTTATCTTGCTGAGAATTTTTTCACCAGTGTTTCAAGGCTAAGAACCGAAATTCCAGTATTGACATTGAATTAAAAAGAAGCAGGCCCTTTTAGGAAGTCAAAATTTTATTATATGAGATGGCATATGATATTGGGATTACTTATTACTTAGGCATGTGATGGGGGCTTTTAACAACAGACCAAAAAAAAAAAAAGTTGGAAGAATGGGAATGAAATAAAGCAAACTTTAATTATCCATAGATGATACAATTGTCTACAGAGAAAAATAATTTAAAACGTAAGAATTAAGAGTTTGGCACAGTGGTTGGCTAAATATATAAAAAATCAATTGCATTTTCTATAAAAACAAAAAAGTAAAAATGTGATTAAATAGTTTATAAAATATAACAAACTTCCAGTACAGTTGACCTTTGAACAACATGGGCTTGAACTGTGCAGGTCCACTTATATATGGATTTTCTTCTGCCTCTGCCACCCTTGAGACAGTGAGACCAACCCCTCCTCCCCTTCTTCCTCCTCAGCATACTCACCGTGAAGACATGAGGGTGAAGACCATTATGATGCTCCACTTCCGCTTAATGAATAGTAAATATATTTTCTCTTCTTTATTTTTTTTGTAGAGATGGGGTCTCGCTATGTTGCTGAGGCTGGTCTTGAACTCCTGGTCTCAAGCAATTCTCCTGCCTCAGCCTCCCAAAGTGCTGGAATTACAGCCATGGGCCACTGCACCTGGCCAACATTTTCTTTTCTCTAGCTTACTTACTTGTAAGAGTGCAGTATATAACACATAAAAATATACAGTGTATGTTAAACAACTATGTTATTGGTAAGACTTCTGGTCAACAGTAGGCTATTAGTAAAGTTTTGGAAGAGTCAAAATTATATGCAGATTTTTGACTGCACAGGTGGTCAGCACCACTAACCCTCACATTGTTGAAGCGTCCACTGTAATCAGGAATAAATTCTTAAAAAGGAAAGGAATGCAAGATCTCAGTGGGGAAAATTAAAATCATTAAAAGAAGTTGAAGAAGTACTGCACAGATGGAGAGATATATTCATGGTCAGGAGGTATCAATATCATAAAAATGCCAGTTTTCCCCAATATGATCTGGAGTTTCACACATTTCTAGAAAAATTTCAACAAAATGTTTTATAGAATTATACACAATGATATTAAAATGAAACGAAGGAACACAAGTTCAAGAAGAGCCAAAATGCCATTGAAAATAAAGAGGAAGTTGGGGAATTTCCTGACTGCATGAGAAGATATTATATGCACCACTGGATTTAAGACCATGTGCTATTATTGGTGGCAGGGGGAGTAGACAACTGGGCCAATAGAATAGAATGGAAGGAGCGTCAGGACCCATTGTATATGAAGAATAGTTATTAAAGACCAGTGGGTAAAGGATATATAATTCAGTAAGTTTGAATTTATGACACTGGATTAATGGATATATATACATCATGTATAATAAATTCCAGATGAACTGTAGACTGACATATTGAAGGCAAAACTGTAAAACTTTTTAAATGAAAATGTGGAAGAAATACTTGTATGACTTAAAGGCTGAAAAATATTAAAAAGACACACATACAAATTTTAAAAACAGAGATATAAAAAGATAAATAAATTTGACCACATTAAAATGAGAAACTTTTGTTTATCAAAATGTACTCTAAAGAAAAAAAGTCACAAACTTCCTTTATTTGTATCACACATAATTTATATAGGATCAATATCCAGAACATCTAAGAATAGCCCCACAGGAAAATGATCAAAAGATGTGAAAGGGCAGTTCACAAAAAGAGATATATAAATGACCAATAAATATACAAAAGTTAACCTCACTCATAATAGTTATCAGAGGATTGTGGATTAGAACATTCCTTGAAATAACATTTTAAAATCACTAAGTAGACAAACATCAAAAAGTCTAACATTATAAAAAATCAATGAGGATATAGAGTGAGGGGAACTCATACTCCGATGGTGGACTTCAAACTGAAATAATCTACTTGGGAAAAAAATTGGTATTTTGTAGAGTTGAAGCTAAGTATATCTTAAAGCATAGCTGCTCTACTCTTAGGTATATATGCACCTTAGGGAAATTATGGAATAAGGCACCAAGAGCAATGTGCAGGAAAAGTCATGAGAGCATTTTTTGCAATTGCAAAAAGCTCAGAACAACCCAGTGTCCATTGGCAGGTAAACTGATACACAAATTTTGGTATAATGTGGATTTCTATGCAACATTGAAATCAGTGGAATACAGATACAATAATTAACTTGCATAGTTCTTAAAATCACATTATTGAATGAAGCAAACAAGTAACAAAAATACATTATGATATTAATTATGATGTTAATTTGTTGGAAGCAAAGACAATATTTACTATGATGAAAAGCAAGATGATTATCAACTCAAAATGTGGAACGATAGTTGCATTTTGCAGAGAGGAAGGGAAATTCTAAGGGAAGATAAACACGGGAAACTTTAATGTTAAGGGTAATGTTCCATTCCTTCATGTGACTGGCGGAAAAAAATGGATGTTTAAAATTCCTGAAGATATGCATCATATGCATTATTTATTTGTAAAAAAATATTTCAAAAATTGGATTCATGAGAAATAAGAAAAGGGAAAAGATGTAACAAAGACAATTGATGTAACAAGTAACAAAGACAGAAGTAACAAAGACAATTTGATGAAATTTATTGAGACAGAAGACTAAAAAGTGAAAAAGCATGGTACATACAAAAATATAAAAACATGGCAGAAATAATCCAGATATATATGCATTTGTAATCCCCATTTATATCATTGCATTAAATCTAAATTTTTCTGCTTAGTAAAGATTGTGTGTGTGTGTGTGTGTGTGTGTGTGTGTGTGTATCTATCTCAGCTGTTACTTGCTATTCAAAAAGTGCTGGTGACAATGGCTCATACCTGTAATCCTAGCACTTTGGGAGGCCAAGGAGGGAGGATCACTTGAGCCCAGGAGTTTGAGATCAGCCTGGGTAACATAGTGAGACCCTGTCTCTACAAAAATAAAAAAATTAGCCGGGTGTGGTTGTGCATGCCTGTAGTCCCAGCTACTCAGGAAACTGAGGTGCGAGGATCACTTGAGCCTGGAAGGTTGAGGTTGCAGTGAGCCATAGTCGCACCACTGCACTCCAGTATAAGTGTCAGAATGAGACCCTGTCTCAAAACAAAAACAAACAAAAATCAAAAACTAAACGCATGTAAAACAAAATGACACCAAAGTGATTAAAATAAACCAATGGACAATGATAAACTCAGGCAAAGGCTAAGAAAAATTATAGATAGAAATACTGATTTACTCCATTTGGTGCTGCTATAACAATATCCAAGACTGGATAATTTATAAAGAACAGAGATTGATTTATTACAGTCCTAGAGGCTAGGAAGTCCAAGGTTGAGAGGTCTTCATCTTGCAAAAATCTTTTGCGTGTCTCATACTATGGTGGAAGGCAAGAGAGATGAAAAGAGCACAGAGGGAGGGAGAGAGAGAGAGAGAGTGAGAGAGAGAGGAGACAGCGCAAGTACAAGAGGTTGAATGCACAGGCTTTTAGTCTTTTTGTAATTGGCATTAATTCATTTATGAGGGTGGAGTCCTTGTGACCTAAACACCTCTCATTAGGCCTCACCTCCTAACCCTGTCTCATTGAAGATTACATTTCCAACATATGCTTTTTGGGAACACATTCAAACCATTCCAAATGCTAATACTGAACAAAATAGAATAAATGGTGAGGACATTTTTCAGTGTCACAGAAGGATACTTTATTATGATAAAATGTACAATTCACCAACTGCTCATAAATTATAAGCCTTTATATCCTAAACAAGTCTTCAAAATTTAGGGAAAAAAATGTGCTTTGTTAGGAAGGATAAATTGACACATTTAAGAGCTTTTAGCAAACTTTTAAACTAAACTGTCATATTAAATTTTAAAACAATATAAATATATTTTACTAAAGCAAATAGTGGTCTTAAGTTATCAAATATTTATAAAATTGTATACTTAACAAATAGTGAATACATATTTTTTCAAATATAAGGCATTAAATCACAAAATTAAATAGTAGAAATTAGAAACTACACAGTCTCTATTCTCTCAGCATTATAAAATACATACATTATAAAATACATACAAAACTAAAATAAAATTAAAACACAAAAACAAAACCCCACCAAAACAATACTAACAAGAAAGCATCCACTTGGAAACTTAAAAACATCTCACTAATTTGGGTTGAAAAGGAAATCAAAATTGCAATTCAAGGGAGTTATGTTTTTGCTAGGAATATGGAGGGAATTCAGTTCAGAATTCATTTCTCTGTAACTATATAGTACAGCAAAGAGAATGAGAAAGGAAACCACTCAAGAACTTCATTTTTAGTGAAACTAGGAAACAAAAAGTATGGTTACATCCCAAATTGCATGTCATTTGTGCTTGAAGCAACGGAGAGCAGCAGAACTCGGCACAGGAAGCCGAAATGTTGCTGTGGCAACAGATGAAGTGTGGAGGGAACTAGTGGTGAGGGACCTCAGAAAGGGCCAAAAATATGCTCTCTCTGAGACTAGAAGCCAGGCTAGGTTGGAGCTGCTGGCAGTTGGCCTGAGCTACAGTGAGGCCCAGATGCTAGGGGAAGCAGAAGAAGGCTCAGATATTGGGGGAGCAGACATTGTTTTGGAGTTTTCAAGGTGGCAGATCACAAAGGATCCCTCTGGAATGCGTGGCGCTCTAACACTGTGGTAGGGTCCTTGCTGAAATAGGTTAGATTCCAAAGTTGGAAGAGACAAAGATGCAACATATTTTAAGATAAAGTTCACTGTGGTAGCAATAAAGGATGAGTCCTTCAGTTGTAAAACCTGGAAGGTTACTATTGCCCATGTCTTCTCTCACTACCCCATCATCCCGCCCCCATACAACAGAAGTCTTCCACTAATATCTGGTCCAGGATTGCTTAATTAATCCAGAATAAGTAGGAAAAGAAATGGCACAGGTTCCACGTAAATATGTCATGGCAAAATAATGTTTACAGAAAGCTGCAAGATTTCCCTCCAGAAGTCATGAAGCAACCTCAGGCATGAAGATCATGGAGTAAAAAGGAAGACCTTCAGCAAGAGCAGTTAGGAGCCAAAGAGGCCCAAGGGCACTAGGGAGGGGCCAAATGGTAAGAGCCACCTCTGGCTGGGATCCAGGGTGCCCAAGTGGGAAAGTGAGCAAGCCAGGGAGTGCTTGGTTTAGGGATTGAGGAAAGCACACAGGAATAGGTTGGTCACCAAATTTGAAAATGAACAGTGAGAAGAATACTGTGGGGACCAGGATTGAAATGAAATAACAGAACAATACAAATTAAGTGATCCAGGACAGAGACTTGAACTAATAAACAGGCCAGTGTTGCCCATTAGACACAAGGGGAGCAGGAAGCCATAGATAAATGCCAAGGATTCCCAACGCAGTGTACTTGGAACTCTGCCCAGCGATGCAGTCATCTGATTTGTCTTTTCTGTAATAGAATCAAAGAAAAATAAGGCACAGCTGGTGGGGGAGTGAGAAGCAAACATCATGAACCAGGGTTTAATTTGAGGATAAAACTGCTGTCCAGTTCTGGCAGATTTTGGATTGCAAGAGGAATAAAGCTGAGAGGCCATATTGGCACCTAGGCACAGTGAGGTGAGACTGGCCACCCATTTTAAGAAGCCCCAGCAAAATGATACAGATGGTTACTAGAAACCACCTCTGGCCTCTGGAAAAAAAGAAATAGCATCTCCCAGGAAGGAATATCTGGGTCTCACACCTATTGGCCAGGTCAGAATAGGATTCAGTTGGGGATGGGATATAGTAAAAGGCATGGGTAAAGAAACTGGGCAGAGGCATAGTGCCATTTATGCAGAGTGGCCAGGCATGTTGGAGGTTAAGGAGGGAATTCAGTTCGGAATTCATTTCTCTCTATAGTATAGCAAATGTTAGGTTTGGAGGATAAGTAAGGATGCTGCAGCTCACTCATGGTTGGTCTTCCTTCAGAGTACTCATGCCTCAGCTTACCCAGGGGGATGCAAGGAGAGGAATGTGTGTGTGTGTATCTGTCTGTCTGTCTGTCTGTCTGTCTGTCTATCTATCTGTCTGTCTATCTGTCTATCTATCTATCTATCTATCTATCTATCTATCTATCTATCTTCTAATCTCCTAAATCAGTTAGTGTGTTGATTCCGACCCCAATGGATCCCTGTCATTCAATTTCAGCAGTGGTACTTCTCAGGCCAGTTTACAGAAAAGCTGTAAAGGGCTGTAAAAGGCTGTATGAGAACATAATCTGAAAAGCGTTGCTCAAAATAGCATATTATATATTATTTGGCATTTATGAAGAAATTAGATCTCACACTAAAGTAGTTAATAAAGATTTATAACTACAAATGAGAGGCAGCATGTGATTCTGAACTTGACTATTCACTTTTGCCCTTCAGGGTCAGACTATGGTATGGCTTGTGATTCTCTACCACCCCCTAGTGGAAATTCATTTAAGTTCTGTTTCTTCTAATCATTTAGTCTAAATGATTAGACTAAATGAGAAAATTTCACAGCAAATGTCTGGCTTTACTCTTGTTATGAAAGGTTCAAACCATACAGAAGGGCGTGGAGTAAAAGGTTTCCTTTGTCTCCCCCTCCTCCCCATTCCATTCTAGGTCCCAAAGGTAACTGTGTGGTTTGTGTTATGCTAGGATATTTCATGTGCTTTTACACATTCCAGGTATATGGCAGGAGAAATCCTGAGACATCAACTGAAGATTGTTTTCCTCAGGTATCTTTCTACAGTAGAGGCAGATAATGCATTTTCCCTCATGCTGTGGAAAACTATAACAAGACAGAAATGACCAAAAGATTAAGATTTTTCATTTAAAAATTTACATTGGAAAACCATGGTAGGCCAGGTGTGATGGTTACATGCCTTTAACCATTTGGGAGGCTGAGGCAGGAAGATTGCTTGAACCAGGAGTTCAAGACCAACCTGGACAACGTGATGAGATTCAGTCTCTACAGAAAAAAAAAAAAAAAATTAGCCAGGCATGGTGGCACTCGCTCGTTCACTTGTGGTTTCAGCTACTCAGCAGGCTGAGGTAGGAGGATGGCTTGGGCACAAGAGGTTGGGGATACAGTGAGCCATGCTTGGGTCACTGTACTCCAGCCTGGGTGACAGAGTGAGACCCTTTCTCAAAAATAAATAAATAAAATGAAATAAAATAGAAAACCATGGTAGAGGCAAAATGAAATAAAGGTCTTTGGAGATGAAAAATCTTTGATTATTAGATATCTGAAATCAGCACTTGTGCCATAAATAATAGATTTGGGAAGGACTCCGGATAATGTTAGAGCCAATTTTCCTGCTGTGGAAGTGATAGGAATCCACAGGCTGAAGAAAGAAAGAGCGTAAGGAACTGGTTTGGGGCTTTGCACTCTGTAATCCAGTTAAACTGTGTGTCAGAGGGTCAGTGACTCTTCCAACTCAGATATTTTGGGCATACAAGGGTGGGATCAAAGAGAGTGTGCTGTTTCTGGTCTATGAAATATTAAAAATTTGAACAAAATAAAAATATTTCTAACAGTTTCTAAACTCTCTTTGCTTAGTACTCAATAGAATAGATGGTTATACATGCTGGGTAAGTAAAGATCTTGAGAAGGAAAGACAAGAATCAGGGTTTCACGAGAGGCAGGGTTCTGGGGATCCAAGCACCATGATGAGGTCATGGCTAGGTTTTCTCTTGGGTAATGCAGAGAAAAGCAGTGGAGTGAAAGTTAGATGGAGAAGGGAAAACAGCCAACAAAAGGTGAATGACTGGAACTTAATCCCCTGGGGAAATTATGGGAAAGCACATGCTTCAGAGTTAACCCAGCCACGGAAGGAGGGAGTTGGGCAATTGTATATCCATTCCCATTGGTCATTGACTGAAGGCTGCTGCCTGACATGTGAACTCTTCGGCCCTTCTAGTCTGCTGTGAGTCGGGCAGAGTGGCCCTTCTTGGCTTTGATGAAGCCTTCAGGAAAGATGCAAATGTCCAGCCAGTGTGCACTGCAGTGGTACAGCCCAAGGAACATGGCAGGTATTAGTAGTATCAGCCATACCAGGTCTGTTTCTAGATGGAGAACCCTTAGATGAGCTGGAGCCTGTGATCTCTTAGATCTATAATATCTGTGATCAGAATTGAAGAATTTTCTATTGTCTTTTTTTTTTCTTCCAATTTTGCCCAAGCCTTCATAAAGTCTTGTTAAAACCTTAACAGCGGCCAGGTGCAGTGGCTCACACCTGTAATCCCAGCACACTGGAAGGCTGAGGTGGGTGGATCACCTCAGGTCAGGAGTTCGAGACTAGCCTGACCAACATGGAGAAACCCCATCTCTACTGAGAAGGGAGACCCCCCCACCTCCTTCTATTTCACCTCCTCCCTTCCCCCCTTCCAGATAGGAAGGAGGGCAAAGAAGGAAAAAAACAAAATAAAATACCAAAGAGCTAGGAAAATAACTCACTTTTTAGTTCCCAGCGTCTCTGCTAACTGTTAACTTGAAAGAGCTGTAAATGAATGTTATCCCTGCCAGCTGGAGCCCTGCACTTGCTCATGCCCCCACGTCTCCACGGACCAGGATCCCTCCTGGAAACACCTCTGCCAACAAACAGCTTGTTGGCTTTGCTTTGTCTCTGTAAACCCCCTCCCCTGCTGTTCCTGCACATGCTGCATATGAATTAGCAAATCAATAAAGCCAAAAGATGGTAAGTTCAGACGTCCAGCAAATGGACAATAACATAGTTCTGCCTCAGTTTCCCCTTTAGCATTGTAAGCCCATAAAAGGGGAGAAAAGCTGCAGCTTGGGGAGCTCAGTGAAGAAGGCTGTAGCGCCCCATAGCTCCCAGCCAAATAAAAAGCCACTTCTTTCCTCAGTTCGGTGTTGGAGAGGTTTGTTCCTCATTGTTCCTGCTTCATACATGGAGAAACCCCATGTCTACTAAAAATACAAAAAATTAGCTGGACATAGTGGTGCATGTGTGTAATCCCAGCTACTCGGGACGCTGAGGCAGGAGAATTGCTTGAACCTGGGAGGTGGAGGTTGCGGTGAGCCAAGATCACGCCGTTGCACACCAGCCTAGGCAACAAGAATGAAACTCCATCTCAAAAGAAAACAAACAAACAAACAAAAACCTTAACAACAGTCTTATTTTCACATTCCCCTAATCAAGAAAGACAGGCCTAGGTCCAAATATAGGAGGATGTATTAGTTTGCTAGGGCTACCATAAGAAATACCACAGACTGAATGGCTTAAAGAAATAAACTTATTGCCTCATGGCTCTGGAGGCTAGAAATGTGAGATCAAGGTATCAGCAGGGTTGGTTTCTTCTGAGGCCTCTCTCCTTGGCTGGTGGATGACTGTCTTCTCCCTGCATCTTTGTATGAACTGCTCCCTGTGTATGAATGTCCTAATCTCTTCTTATATGGATACTAGCTATATTAGGACTTATTTTCATAACCTCGTTTTAACTTAATTATCACTTTAAAGACTCTAACTCCAAAAAAATTTCACATTCTGAGGTACTGGATTTAGGACCTCAACATTCTGAATTGATAGGAGGACACAGTTCAGCCTGTAACAAAGGAAAATGGGGCAAAGGGAAAATCCTCCTTCTCCATCTATTTTCCTTTTCTCTCTCAGAGGCTAAGGTGAGTGAGAGCAACATTGGATTATGGGATCTTGGTTGCCCTGCAACTCAAGAGATACCTGGCTTCAACATTAGCAGTGAGCAACAGCAGAGCTGAGAACAATGGTATAGAAGTGAGTCACACCTGAGTCAGG
The DNA here is from genome assembly GCA_004027835.1 of Alouatta palliata. NCBI lineage: Eukaryota > Metazoa > Chordata > Mammalia > Primates > Atelidae > Alouatta > Alouatta palliata. The sequence continues at coordinate 10,654 of PVKV010006643.1, forward strand.
CTACATTTCCCAGGCTAATTTGCAAACCAGAATTCCAGATATAATTTATATTCACTCAAACTTTCCACTCATGAACTTCCTAAATATATTTTGAAAAAGTATGCACACCCTCATATATGTTTTTAAAATTAAACTTTTTATTTTAAGCTAATTAGAGAGTGACATGTAGTTGTAAGAAATAATACAGGCAGAACCTTTTACCCTTTATCCAGCTTCCCCGATGGTAACATCTTATAACACTTCAGTACAATATTGCAACCAGGATATTGACATTTGTATTAACATCAATATTACAGTCAAGACAGTATTTCTGTCACTCCCAGTATCCCTTATCTTTCCCTTTTATTGTAAGTTTACCTCCTTCCAATCCCCACCACTTCCTTAACCACTGGCAACCATGAATTTTTTTCTCTATTTCTGTACTTTTGTCATTTCAAGCTTGTTATACAAATGTTATGCAAATGGGTTGTGCTTTTGATGTCAAGCCTAAGAATTCTTTGACATCTCAAAGATTTTCTCCTAATTTTCTAAAATTTTAACAGTTTTATTTTACACTTTACATTTACTCTATAATCCATCTTTGTTTGTTTATTTTTAGAGATGGGGTCTTGCTCTGTTGCTAGGCTGGAGTGAAGTGACATGATCACAGCTCACTGCAGTATGTAACCTTTTGGGATTGGCATTTTTCACTCAGTATAACTCTCTGGAGATTGATCCAGGTTGTGTGTATCAATTATTCTTTTTTATTGCAGAGTACTATTTCATGGTATAAATGTACAATAGTTGGTTCAACCACTTACCTGTTAAAGGATATCTGGGTTATTTTTTACTAGAATGAGTAAGTAGACAAAGATTTGCATACAAGGTTTTGTGTGAAGGCATTGTGTGTGCGTGTGTGTTTGTGTGTGTCACTTTTCATTTCTTGGGGCTAAATATCTGAGTGCAGTTGCTGGGCAGGATAATAGTAGTATGATTAGTTCTTGGGTTTTGTTATTGTTATTGTTGGTTTTGTTTTGTTTGGTCTATAAGAAACTGCCAAATCATTTTCCAGAGTGGCTATAGCATTTTACATTCCCACAAGAAATTATGAGTGATCCAGTATCTCCTCTTCCTTGTCAGCATTTAGCATTGTCACTATTTTTATTTTAGCCATCCTGATAGGTGTGGAGTGATATCTCATTGTGGTTTTAGTTTGCATTTCCCTAATGATTAATGATGTTGAACAACTTTTCAAGTGCTAATTTGCCATGTTTATACCCTCCTTAGTGAAATATCACCCTGTCTTTTGCCTATTTTCTAACTGAATTTTTTAGTGTTTTTTTTTTGTTGAGTTTTGAGAATTCTTTATATAGTCCAGATACTAGTCCTTTGTTCAATATATGGTTTGCAAATATTTTCTCCTGCTGTGTAGCTAATTTTTTTGTCCTCTTACCAGCTCTTCACAGAACAACAGTTTTACCTTTTGATGAAGTCTAATTTATCAGTTTTTCCTTTTATAGATCATGCTTTTGATGTGAAACCTAACAATTCTTTGCCCAGCCTTTTATTGCAAAGATTTTCTCTCTTTTTTTAACTTTTAGTAGTTTTATGCATTACATTTACTCCATAATCCATTTTGTTTATTTATTTTAATTAATGGATTAATTGTATCTGGTAAAGGTTAAGATATTGCATTTCTCTGACAATTTTTTTTTTGAGACAGTCTTGCTCTGTTGCCCAGGCTAGAGTACAGTGGTGCTGTCACAGTCCATGGCAGCCTCAAACTCCTGGGCTCAAGCGATTCTCCTGCTGCAACACCCCAATTAGCTGGGACTACAGGCAGGAGCCACCACACCAAGCTAATTTTTCATTTTTTATTTATTTTTTATAGACAGGGTCTTGCTATCTTACCCAGACTGGTCTTGAACTCTTGGACTCAAGCAATCCAATTCACTTTGAATTAACTTTTGCATAAGGTGTGACACTTAGGTCAAGGTTCATTTTTATTTTATTGTCTTGTCTATGGATGCCCAGTTGTTCCATTTCGCCATTGTTCAATTCACCATTTGTTAAAAACGCCATTTTTCTTCGATTGACTTACTTTTGCACCTTTTTCAAAGATCATTTGAGCAGACTGTGTGGCTCTTTTCCTAGGTTCTCAATTTTGCTCCACTGATTTGTGTGCCCGTTCCTCTGCCATAGTCATAGTCATGATTACTGTAGCTATATAACAAGACTTGAAACAAGGCTGACTGATTTTCAATAACTTTATTCTTCTTTTTCAAGAATGTTTTAGGCATCGGCGTTGCTCCCGCTCCGGATCTCTAGGCCGGCGTCCTCACGCGAGCGGGTCAAGTGCAGGCGTCTAAGGGTGCGCGAGGAGCCCCCAGAACGCTGCGGTAGCCGTGTCAGAGGCAGCAGGTGGCCACTTTCGCTCTGAGGGGGCTCCGCGGCTGCCTGCGGGTCTCTGCCAGTGCCGACCCTTCTCTTCGCGGACCCCACGTCAGGCAGCTACCCAGAGCTGACAGCCTGAGCGCCCCACCCGCCCATCACCGGGATCCTGAAGAACAAAACCTCTACGACTTCCTCTGTGGTGGCATCGACCGAACAGCCCGCGGGAGTGTCAACGAGGAACTGAGCAAAAAACTCCAGAAGTGGGTTGAAATGAACATCCTAGCGACATATCATCCAGCAGGCAAAGACTGTGGTTTAATGAAAATAGATGAACCAAGCGCTCCTTACCATAGTATGTTGGGTGATGGTGAAGATACATGTAGTGATACAGAAACCACTGATGCCATGGCACCAAGTATCTTAGCTAAAAAATTAGCTGCTGCTGAAGGCTTGGAGCCAAAATATCGGATTCAGGAACAAGAAAGCGGCGGAGAGGAGGATAGTGACCTCTCACCTGAAGAACGAGGGAAAAAAAGCGACAATTTGAAAAGCAGACTTCACTACAGTGAAGGACTCAATATCAAACTAGCTAGACAATTAATTTCAAAAGAACTACATGATGATGACGAAGATGAAGCAATGTTAGAGACTGCAGATGGAGAAAGCATGAATATGGAAGAATCAAATCAGGGATCTACTGCAAGTGACCAACAGCAAAACAAATCACCAAGTTCATAGGAGACATTTGTTCAACACTGCAATTGTTAGTTAGATATAAACCCTGTTGCTATAATCTATTGCTTCTTGTTCCCCACAATTCATGACTTAAGCACCAAAATGCATACCAGTTATTATATATTACCAAGAATTAAATGATAACCTTAGAGACTGACTAGACTGAAAATGCCTAATTGAGGTATATATATATATTCTTGTGCCTGGTACTTTACCACAAATACAGTGTAATATCATCAGTCCAAAACTGCACTACTTTTGTAAAAACATTGGCGAATTTGTATAAGATAGTGTATAGTTTTGTGCATTAGAGGTTAAGCAATATCTTTGGGTGGCACTAATTTCATCACTCTAAATACGGTGGTAGCTCTTATAAAGTTTCTCGATTTGTTGTTGTTGTTTTAAATCAAAAGTCAATTGAACAACAGGATATATAGGCTGATAAATATTCAGGCTGAATGGTATTTTACCACTTGCCTTCAACTTGATTTGTCTGTTTAATTGAAAAGGATTCTAAGTCTGTTGCATTTTCTGGCCTACTACCTTTAAAATTCCTGTTGAGTTTCTTTGTATTTACAAGGAAAGGTCTGAACTTTTTCTCATCAAAACTAGCTTTTTTCCCCCCTACATATTATCAGGTTAAACTTGCACTAATATCTGCTTTTTTTTTTTTTTTTTTTTTTTAATGTTTTTGATACACTGGGCAGACTTCAGAGCAGCTTTTTTTTTTTTTAATAAATATTCTAATGTAGTTTATCTCGGCACTCCCTTTAAATACCTGTCTTAACCTTCTGCTTTTATTTCCTACCCCTTTCCACACACTTGCACACAATCCTTTACCTTTTAAAGGATTAATATTGTCACAACATTAGGATCTCTTTATGCCTATTAATTCTTCTAATACATGAAGAAAATAGATTGAGTAACAGCAGTACTATAGGCGGGAAATACAGTTTAACTGCTGAATTTCTATACTTCTGTGATTTACAGCTTGCTAATTAAATTGCTATTAATGTTTGTCTTAATTACACTTAAGAAAACAACTGACTGAGGGTTTTATTTTTTGTTTTTTGAGGGTTTTTTTGTTTTGGTTTTTGAGGTTTTTTTTTTTTGGCATGAGGAGAGAATTGTATGTAACCCATGATATGATTATGTACATGATATGATTGAATGTACAGACAGAAGCAAGGATGGACATTGTTTAATTTAAAAACTTTAAATAGTCATTGCTTTAAGGGAATATGATAATGTATACTATGACAAATGTACTTTATTATTCTAACACGGTAAGAATTACTTGAAATTTTTTCCTGAAATGAAGTGCAGGAAAGCCCTGTGTATCTTAGTTTAGTGGTGGCTCATTTCTAGCCATATGAATTGTGTACAATTTTTGTTAGTACCAAAATAATCTGTTATATGAACAGACTTCTAAAATAATGTCTATATATTATATATATAAGAAGGCTTTTACTGAACAGTTTATCTTTCACTTGCAAGTTTATGGAAATATCAGTAGGTCAAAATAAATAAAAAGCGGGGGAATTCTTTGTTTTTGTTGTTAGAAGAATGTGCTTATTATTTTGATTTCTTAAATGGGATACAATCAAAGTACTGCTGAACTATAGGTAAAGTATTCTACAAAACATTTCAGCTAGTAATACCACTGATTTAGAAACAAAACTTTTTTTTTTCCCTTCTGAATTTAGAATGTTGGGATTGACTGTTTAAATCTGTTTTGGGGGATGTAGAGATTAAGTCTGTACCGGTTGGGTGCGGTGGCTCATGCCTGTAATCCTAGCACTTTGGGAGGCTGAGGTGGGCGGATCATGAGGTCAGGAGTTCAAGACAAGACCAGCCTGGCCAAGAAGGTGAAATCCCGTCTCTACTAAAAATACAAAAATTAGCCAGGTGTGGTGGCGGGTTCCTGTAATCCCAGCTATTTGGAAAGCTGAGGAAGGAGAATCGCTTGAACCTGGGAGGTGGAGGTTGGCGTGAGCCAAGACCATGCCATTGCACTCCAGCCTGGGTGACAGAGGGAGACTCCATCTCAAAAAAAAAAAAAAAAAAAAAAAGAGAGAGAGAGATTAAGTCTGTACATATGTGTACACATATATTCATGCACCCTCTGATGATTTTGGTTTTCTCATTTTTGAGTTTCTAGAAAGTATTCACGTATCCCCCCCCCTTTTTTTTTGGTAGAAGTAGCTGTTGTAGAGTGAAGAAAAGGGTGACACTTTAAACAGTTGATTCTTTTTGTGTTTTCTACAAACCATTTTTTTGAAATTTAAATCAAAAGCAAACTCATTTTCTGGTTTTTAGAAAGTAGATAATGATTTCAGAGTCATAAGACATGCCGAACAGCATGCTCAGTGGGATTTTAGGTAGCCAAGGGCAGTTGAGAAAAAGTATTTTCAAGTCATAAGTTGCTAATTGTTATGGTATGAACTAGTCAAAATATGAACCTTTATGATTCAAGTTACATTTTCCTCTAGAGACGGATCTGAATGTTATTTCTAGCAAAGGTGGATTTTACTTTCAACTTTTAAATCAATAACACTTTCTGTGCTTAACTCTTTGGTGCTACCTTAGCCGTTTTCATTTATCTAAAATTCTGCAGGGATGACTAAAATTTGACATAATGATATAAATGGCTTGTTAAGGGTAACTCTAAGTTGAAGATTAAAGCAAGATACCATTTTCCCTATGACTTTCATTTTGTTTACAGGTTTTTCTTTACGTTAGTATACACTACACGTACTATAATAAAATAATACAAAAAAGAATGTTTTAGATATCCTAGTTCCTTTGCCTTTCCATGTAAATTTTAGAATAATCCTGCCTATAATCAAGAAATCTTGCAAAGATTTTGGTAGGAATTGTGTTAAACTTATATATCAGTTTGCGGAGAATTGACATATTTATTATGTTGAATCTTCCAATCCATGAACAGTATTTCTCTCCATATAGATAGAGACTAAAGAGATCTTTGATATCATTCATCGGCATTACATAGGTTTTAGCATGCAAGTCTCGCACGTTTTGTTAGATTTATACATAAGGGTTTCATGTCTTTGAATAATTGTAAATAATATATTTATACTTTTGGTATCACCTGTTCATTGTGCGTATGTAGAAATACAATTCATACTGGTTTGTTTATCTTGTATTCTGCTAATTTGCTGAAATCAAACATTCTAGAAGCTTTTCTGTAGATTCCTTGTGATTTTCTACATAAACAATCATGTCATTTAAAAATGGGAACTGTTTATTTCTTCCTTCGCAATCTGTATGCCTTTAATTTCCTTTCTCATGCCTATTGCACTGTCTAGAACTTCCAACACTGTGAATAAGAGTGGTGAGAGTGGATATATTTGCCTTGTTCCTGATTTTAGAAACTATTCAGTCTTTCACAATCAAGTATGTTAGCCATGAGATTTTTGTAGATGATCTTTATCAAGTAAAAAAAGATCTCCTCTATTCCTATATTTCTGAGATTAAAAAAATTGTGAATGGGTGTTAAAGTAGGTTAAATGCTTTTTCTTCATCAATTGATATGAACAAGTAAATTTTCCTCTTCAGCCTGTAATATGATGGATTACATTGATCATCTATGAATATCCAACCAGCTTTGCATCCCTGGGATAACTCTCATGTGGTTATTGTATATAATTCTTTTTATGTATTGGTAAATTCTATTTGCCAATGTTTTGTTAAGATTGCTGCATCATGAGGAATGTTGGTCTACAGTTTTCCTCCCATTGTCATTGCTTGGTTTTGGAATTGGGGTAATTCTAGCTTTATAAAATAAACTGGGAAATGCTTCCTCTGCTTCTGTTTTCTTGAAGAGATGGTTTATTGGTGTTAATTCTTCTTTCAGCCTCTCATAGAATTCTTCGTTGAAACTATTTGTCCCCAAATATTTCTTTTTTGTGAGTTTTAAAATTATGAATTCAATTTCCTTATAGGTGTAGAAATTTTTGAATTAATTATTTTAGATTTGGTGAGTTATGGCACTTAATATTTTTTGAGAAAAGATCTATTTAATTTATCTTTTTTTTTTTTGAGACGGAGTTTCGCTCCTCTTGTTACCCAGGCTCGAGTGCAATGGCGCGATCTCGGCTCACCGCAACCTCCGCCTCCTGGGTTCAGGCAATTCTCCTGCCTCAGACTCCCGAGTAGCTAAGACTACAGGCGCACGCCACCATGCCCAGCTAATTTTTTTTTGTATTTTAGTAGAGACGGAGTATCAATCACCATGTTGACCAGGTTGGTCTCGATTTCTTGACCTCGTGATCCACCTGCCTCGGCCTTCCAAAGTGCTGGGATTATAGGCGTGAGCCACTGCGCCCAGCCTCTATTTAATTTAAATGTCAAATTTATGTATGTAGAATTGTTCATAGAATTATTTTATTATCCTTTTGATGTCTGTAGAATCTTTGATGGTATCCCACTTCATTTCTGATGTTGGTAATTTCTATCTTCTGTCTTCTTTTTTTGTTTGTGAGTCTTGCTAGTTGTTTGCCAGTTTTGTTAATCTTTCAAAGAGCTGTTTGCTTCATTGATTTTTTTGTTTTTGTTTTTGCTTTTGTTGTTTTGTTTTCAGTTTCATTGTTCTGCTTGCTTTTTATTTTGCTGTTCTTTTTCTAAATTATTGAGGTGAGAGTATAGATTATTGGTTTGAGACTTTTCCTCTTTTCCAATGTATACAGTTAGTGCTTTAAGTTTACTTCTCAAATGCAAATCAAAACCACAATGAAATGCCATCTCATGACAGTCAGAATGGCAATTATTAAAAACTCAAGAAACAACAGATGCTGACAAGGTTGCAGAGAAATAGAAACACTTTTACACTGTTGGTTGAATGTAAGTTAGTTCAACCATTGTGGAAGACAGTGTGGCAGCTCCTCAAAGATCCAGAACCAGAAAATCCATTTGACCCAGCAATCCCATTACTGGGTATATACTGAAAGAAATACAAATCATTCTATTATAATGATACATGCATGCATATGTTCATTGCAGCACTATTCATAATAACAAAGACATGGAATCAACCCACCTGCCCATCAATGATAGACTGGATAAAGAAAATGTACATATACACTGTGGAATACTATACAGCCATTAAAAGGAATGCGATAATGTTCTTTGCAGGGACGTGGATGGAGCTGGAAGCCACATCCCCATCAAACTAATGTAGGAACAGAAAACCAAACACCACAAGTTCTCACTTATAAGTGGGAGCTGAACAATGAGAACACATGGACACAGGGAGGGGAAAAACACACACTGGAGTTGGGGTGGGGGGAAGAAGAGCATCAGAAAAAATAGCTAATGCATACTTGGCTTAATAATTAGGTGATGGGTTCATAGGTGCAGCAAACCACCGTGGCACATGTTTACCTATGTAACAAACCTGCACATCCTGCACATACACCCCTGAACTTAAAATAAATTTACTTATCATAACTACTATAACTGTATCCCACAAATACTGATATGGTATATTTTCATTTTTGTTTAGTTGTGTTTATTGTGTGTATTTTTAAAAAAATTTCCTTGAGACCTCTTCCTTGACCCATGTATTTCTAAGTGTGTTGTTGTGTCTCCAAATGTTTAGAGATTTTCCTGTTGTTGATTTCTGGTTTGGTTCCATTGTGGTAGGAGAACACTTTCTGTACGATTTTATTACAAAAATGTGTTGGTGTTTGTTTTATTGTCTTAGATATTGTCTATCTTGGAATATATTCTCTGGGCACTTAAAAAAATGTGTATTCTGGCTGGGCACAGTGGGTCACATTTGTAATCCCAGGACTTTGGGAAGCTGAGGCTTGTGGATCACCTTAGGTCTGGAGTTCAAGACCAGTCTGATCAACATGGTGAGACCTTGTCTCTACTAAAAATACAAAAATTAGCTGGGCATGGTGGCGTGTGGCTGTAATCTCAGCTACTTGGGAGGCTGAGGCAGGAGAATCGCTTGAACCCTGGAGGCAGATGTTGAAGTGGGCCGAAATCGTGCCATTGCACTCCGGCCTGGGCAATAAGGGTGAAACTCTGTCTCAAAAAAAAAAAAAAAAAAGAAAAAAAAGTATATTCTGCCATGGAATACTATGCAGCCATAAGAAGAATGAGATCCTGTCCTTTGTAGGGACATGAATGGAGCTGGAGGCCATTATCCTTAGCAAACTAATGCAGGAACAGAAAACCAAATACTGCATGTTCTCACTTATAAGTGGGGACTAAATGATGGAACACATGAACACATAGACAGGAAAGACACATACTGGGGCCTATTGGAGGGTGAAGGTTGAGAGGAGGCAGAGGATGAGGAAAAATAACTAATGGGTACTAGACTTAATGCCTGGGTGAGGAAATAATCTGTACAACAACCCCCCATGACACAAGTTTACCAATGTAACAGACCTGCACATGTACCTCTGAACTTAAAAGGCAGGGGAGAAAATCTCATGGAATCTACTAAAAGCAAAGAAAAAAAAAAAAAAGAATGTATCTTCTGTTGTTAGGTGGCGTGTTCTATAAGTGTTGATTAGATCTTACTGGTTGGTGTTGTTTAATTTTATATTTTTTCTGAATTTTTCTCTTATCAATTGTTAAGAGAAAACTATTGAAGTCTTCAGCTATCATTGCTGATTTGCCTATTTTCAGTTCTGTCTGTTTCTGTTTTATGTAATTTGCAGCCCTGTTGTTTGGTGCATACATATTTAAGACTGCTATGTCTTTTTTGGTAGACTGACACTTTTATCATTATATAGTATCCTTATTCATTTCTAGTAGTTTTCTTTGTTCTGAATTTATTTGATATTAATATAGCCATCCTTTCTTTCTTTATTATTTTTTGGATGTTATATGTTTTCCTATCCTTTAACTTACGAACTACCTATATTATTATATTTGAAGTGAGTTTATCATAAATAGCAAATAATTGAGTCATATTTTTAAAACCACTCTGCCAAGCTCTGTCTCTTATAATTGTTGTATTTAGGCCATTTATATTTCATATAATATTATGTCCAGGGTTAAGTCTGAGATTTTATTTTTTGTTTTCTGTTTATTCTCTCTGTTTTTCATTTCTTTATTTTCTTTTTCGTTGCTTTCTAAACAAGTTTAAAATTCTGTTTTATTTATCTATAGTTATGTGTGTGTATGTGTGTGTGTACCACTTTGTTTAGTTGTTTTAGTGGTTATTCTAGGTATTACATTTATTTACATAACTTGTCTATTGTCATTAATTATCAGTCTGAGTGATGCATTGAAATTTCTTCTTCCTTTATGTTAGTTTACCCTCCCTCCTTTATAATTGCCTGTAATATTTTCTCTGTATACATTTATAAACATATGATACAGTATTACAAGTTTTTCTTAAATCCCATAATTTAGATCACTCGAGAAGGAAAGTCCATTTTTTTAACTCACATTTTTCTTGCCATGTTCTTTCTTCCTGATGTTCCAACTGTCCTTAGTTTAACTTTCTTAAATTTATTTTTTATTTTTATTTTTTAAGGTAGAACTGTTAGTGACAGATTCTGTTAGTTTTCCCTCATCTGTGTATGTCTTAATTTTCCTGGATATTTTTTCTGATAAAGTGTTCTAAGTTGACAATTTTTTTTTCTTGAGCACTGGAAAAATGTGGTACTACCTCCTTCTGGCATACACAGTCTCTGATGAAAATTCTGCTCAGTCATTTTTTTTTTTAAATCTGTTAGATGCCATTTATCTCTTGCTGCTTTCAAGTTTTTTGTCTTTAATTTTTAGTCATTACTCTGGTTTTGGTGTGGCTTTCTTTAGATTTGTCCTGTTTGGGGTTCACTTACCTTCTTAATCTCTAGGTTTATGTCTTCCACCAAATTTGGGAAGTTTTCAGCCATATTTATTTGATAATTTTTTCAACTTTACTCTCTTTTTCCTCTCATTTTGGGACTCTGAGTACATGAACATTAAATCTTTTGTTATAGCCCTGTGGGTCCCTGAAGCTTTGTCCATTTTTTTTTCCAGTGTCATCTTTCCTTCTTTCTTTCTTCTTTCTTTCTTTTCTTTCTTTCTTTCTTTCTTTCTTTCTTTCTTTCTTTCTTTCTTTCTTTCATTCTTTCTACTTTCTTTCTCTCTGTCTCTCTCTCTCTTTCTTTTCAGATTGGGTAATTGCTATTGTTCTTTCTTCGAGGTAGCTAATTCTTCCCTCTGTTCTCTCCTGCTGTTGAGCTTATTTATTGTACTTGTTATTTTGGCTATTGTAATTTTCAGTTCTAAAATTTTCACATTTTCTTCCTTTTATATCCTATTTTTATGCTGAAACATCCTATGTTTCTCTTTTCTGCTTTTTCTTCTTCTTCTTTTTAAAACATCAAATTGGACATCCTATTTTTTTCATTCTTTAAAGTGTTAATTGCTTATCAAAGCATTTTAATGATGGTGGCTTTAAAATCTTCATCAGGCTTTTCTTTCTGTTTTGGCATCTATTTTATTGTCTTTTTAAAATTCAGTTTGAGATATTCCTGGTTCCTGATATGACAAATAATTTTCAGTTGGAATTTGGACATTTCGGGCATTATGTTCCAAGGCTATTGGTCTTATTTAAACTGTTTTAGCTGGCTTCTTTTAACATCACTCCAACAGGTAGGTGGGTGAGCTCCATGATGCCAGGTATGGGTAGAAGTCCAGGTTTCTCACTCTGCCTTCATTGACACCTTAGATGGGTCCTCATTAGTACTGAGTGGGAACAGAAATTCTGGCTCCCCATTAGGTGCCCGTTGATACCTCCCTAGCTGGTTGGTTAGGAGTCCCACTTACTATTCCTCACATGACCTCTGTTGACACCAAGATGGGACAGTGGAGTGAAGGAGTGAGTAGTAGGTGTCAGGGAGTGGTTGCTGGATTAACTCTGGGTGGTGATGAAAATCCTGACTCTCCATTAGGCATTGTCTGACACCACCCTAGAGGGGAGGGGAAGAGATGCTTCATTACCGTTGGGTGGGGGATGGAAGTTTAGGTTTCCATTGACATTTCAGGGGCTAGGGGAAGGGAGCACATTTTCACCAAGAGGGCATGAACAACCTGACTCCCTGCTCACTTTCTCTGACACCATCCTGGTGTGTGTGCATTGTGCGTGTTGAAGTGTTGGGCTCCTTATTACAGCCCGGTGAAGATGAAAGTCTAGGCTCCTCATTTAACCTTGGCTGGTGGTGGTGGAGTCACAGTTTTTTCTGTGGTGTTTAGCTGGCCCCATCACCCAAGATGGAGTGTAGTGATGTGATCATAGCTCACTGCAACCTTGAGCTCCTGGGCTCAAGTGATCCTTCTGCTTCAGCCTTTCGAGTATCTAGGACTACAGGTACATCCCACTATGCCTGACCAATTTTATTATTATTATTATTCATAGACATAGGGTCTCATTATGTTGCCCAGGGCTGACCTTGAACTCCTGGTCTCAATCAATCCTCCTGCCTCGACCCTTCCCCAAAATTATTTTAAATGATCTAATACCTGAAAAACTTGAATAGATCCTCTTTATTTGGTTGGAGGCAGAGTATTAGAAATGACCTAAAAAAAGGATTTGTTTCTCGTCACTAGACTTATTCACTGTGTCAATGAGTGTATCAATGGTTTGTGGGAACTGAACTAAATGAAAACGTGTTTATTTAAATGTTACAAGAGATGCTTTTATATTTTTAAACTATTGGCTCTTGTGAATTTCAGAAAAATATTGCAAATCATTTGACTTAGTTATTTCACTTGCACTCTATGTAAAATTTTTAAAATTTTACCTCTTTGAAAAACTCCTGATATTAGTAGTGATAATGTTGTTTTGCAATCTCAAATGATTTTGTTACTTTGGACTAATTTTCATTGAGTTAATAAGTGACTTTTCATTATGTAAAAATATTCTGAAGTATATCATAGAAAAAGTATTGGGTCACTAAGTGACTTTCTATGTATATATGTTTGTCCATATTTAATTTTTGCAAAACTCAAGGTGATAAATTCAGTGTGGATATACATTCATGTATTGTGTTGATAAGATTAAGTACGTTTTAAAACTAAAGTTGAAATCTTGTTTAAATTTTTTAATTTTTTCTTTCCTCCACATAGGACTGATTGTCAGAACATATAAAGTTGAAAGCTTTAAATAAAACTGTCATTCAACTGTATGTGTATTTCTGTATGTTTAAAACACGCACATAATGATGAATTCAAATTAATAAGCAAAAAAGGAGAAGATTTATAATTTAAAATTGATGTTGAAATATACACGCTACAGTTAAAGAGATAGGAAAAGCTTTTTCTTTCCCTTTAGTGTAATCTGCCCAGCTAGCCAGGGCTTCTTATCAGAATGCTCTCACTTAATATCTTGATAACTTTTAGTGCTTTGTGCTGATAGCATCAAGTTTTTAAATTATTTTTAAAAAACACAACAACAAAAAACCATTTGCTTCTGAGACACCTAGTTTCTTATAATTGTTACCTTCTTTATGTTTATTTTCAAATGTTTTATTGTCACTCTGGTTATTGAAATAACAAAGCTAAAACAATTGCTCCCTCTCAGATACCTGTGAACTTGAGTGACCAGTTTCTCTGAAAATTATTTTTTGTTGCTGCCTTCCTCAAACCTCATACCCTGAATTCAGAATACTAACACTGTCTAGCTATTTTTCACTCCCCCAAATCTTTTTTTCTCACTGGACAGCCACTACCCATTGGGCCACAAGGTGGCGCCAAAGGCTTAATCTTTCACCTTCCTTCTCCTACTGTGAAGGAAGCTAAAAGTAATTAAAAGTGTTTGGCATGATTTATACATTTTAAATTAACGCTGTACTATTAAAAGAGCTACCCTGTGTCTCAAATCGTGGCAAAAGCTGAAAAATTAAAAACAGTAGCTCAATCTTTTTTAGATTAGTTTTGTGCAGGTTAAAAATATTATTGATATATGTTTTAGAGATGGCATTGGTTTCAGCAAGGGTTAAAGTATGCTCTTGTTCATACTCCAGGTCTGGCTTGGTGACTGTTAATGCATTTATTTTGAAGAAGATTTTGCTTCTGGATTTAAAATGCTTCTGTTAATTCGTAGGAATCCTAATACACACTTTATAGGGTAGATTAGAAAGAAGACCATGGAAAGTTGTCAATGCCCTCACCATCTAAAGTGTGTTCACTTTAGATTTGGATTAATGACTGTTAGTCCCTGTGCAATAGTGACATGGAAGATCCTGCTCTTCTATTCTGATATTTTTGGTAACTGTAATAAACAGAACCATCTGGCCTTGTCATGAACAGATGGTTTCTGCTTTTTCCTCATGCTTCTCTGAGGGCCTCTGCTATAAGCTACTCATCAAAAGTTGGGTCTTTTGAGAGAAACAACAGGAAGGACAACCTCAGAGGCTCTGTGGAAATATTTCTACCTTTTTTTTTTTTTTGTTTGAGATGGAGTCTTACTTTGTTGCCCAGGCTGGAGTGCAGTGGTGAGATCTTGGCTCAATGCAACTTCTGCCTCTTAAGTTCAAGTGATTCTCCTGCCTCAGCCTCCTGAGTAGCTGGGATTATTGGTGCACGCCACCACAACTGGCTAATTTTTGTATTTTTAGTGGAGATGGGATTTCACCATGTTGGCCGGGCTGGTCTCAAACATCTGACCTCAAGTGATCTGCCCACTTTAGCCTCCCAAAGTGCTGGGATTAAAGGCATGAGCTACTCCACCTGGCCTCTACCAGGTATTCTTGACTCTTGATATTGCAGAAAATAGAATTGCAAGAACAAATATACTAGTTTAGGCTGATGTTGTTGCCCAGGGTCAGATTATGCCAGGGGACTGAAAAATTAGCATTTATAGAACTGCTTTAGTACAGAAGCAGATGCATTCATCAACGTAGTCTGCTAACCCCAGATTCCCAGATCAATGGAACAAGAAATGAGACTGAGTAAAGTTATAAACCAATATTTAATTATGATGATTTATTTTAGAATATTGGTTTGAATTTTCTGTTTTTTTTTTTCTGATAAGCCTGTCCTGTCCTTTGAAAAAAATGTTCTATTTTTTGATAAATATATAAGAAAGCATTTTATTTCTTCTTGGTTTATTTATCTACCTCAATTTTAGCCTATGCTTGTAGAAAGTGAAACTAAACGTTCTTTGAATGGTATCTTGTTCCCAAGGAATCTCAGAATTCAGGAAAAATAAACTATAGTAAATCTTAATATAGATTACAAGATAATTAGGAGAAATTGAGGATGATAATGATTTTATTGACTGGAATTCTGGAAAGAACTTTTATAGTATTTTAAGCTTAGAAAAATCTCAACAATCCTTTGTGAAATAACATTGAGTGAAAATTTGCTCTCATGCATCTATAAAGAACCAAGCATTTTTATAGAGAAGATCACTGGTAAAATAGATGATGATTCTATAGAAAATTTGATATATAGTTCTTTTCTGCAAACTATGCTAGGTGCTTTTATGGATCACTTTATGTTTTTGTAGCCACGTATTAAATGTGCAGTGGTTCAGTAGTCCTTCTATCTGTAAATCTGGAATCACGATTATGGCAGAGATGTTATATTTAATGGAAACCTTCATTAAACTGGGTATTAGATTATTAAAGAGCAAGGATTGCAGTTCACAGGTGGAAACAGAGTCTGTAAAGTCCTCCTAGGACAGGAGCTCATAGCTTATTGAGTCCCCACCTGACAGGTAGCAAACGATGCTACTTCTGACAAGTCCGAATCACTGGCGAACTTTGGGCATCTTGAAGAAGATGATATTTAATCCACAGTTACAGGCATTGCAAGCAAAATCCTTAGCTGGTGACTTCTCCTGAGGGAGAGTTTTCAGAATAAATGAGTTGATGAGTGAAAATACAATTATTGCTGGGTCGTGATGGAAGTAATTATAATTATGATCTTATGGGCTAAGCCATTCCAGACAGAGGCGAACCCTAGAGGCTTCATAGCATAAGATTTTTGTTTTGCTAACTACACAACAAGGGACTCTTTATATCTTAACCCTAAAACAGGCCAAATAGGATAAAATGAGTGGGACTGAATTAGGGCATGTCTGAAAAGTTTTTTGGTTAATTCTGCCCCTTAAGGTCAGAAATTGTGTAGGAAAAGTGTTTCAAAATTATAAATAAGGCAAAATTCTACATGCTTGATTATTTAATATCATACTTGAACCTTTGCTCATAATCTTGCCTGATTAAAACCTGAGTGTTTCAGGGATTGTAATTTGTCTAAGAAGAACGCAGCTGGCCATGTGCGATTAGAGGTTAACCTGCAGAGAGCTGATAAGGGATGGTGGCTTTCTCTTTTATCTGGTAAAGAAGATAACACCAAGGTTATGATTTTATTGCCTTCCAGTACCTTAGCTAGAAATCATTTCCTCACAGAGAGATACAGCTCTGCTTTTCCAATACTCTTTGAATCAAGGCTCTTGTATTCTTCCTGGTTCCCTCGTTGAGTTTGATAAAACTTTGAAAGGTCTACCAAAGACATTTGTCTCAGAACTAGGCTTTTAGAGTGGAAATGCTGGAACTACGGATGAAAGGCACATGTGTGTCAAGGCCCAGACCACACAGAGAGCAGGTCTGATTAGCCACACCACTGCTGCTGCCCACGGCTTCTAGGCTCCGCTGTTTGTTCTGTTATTAGGACCTGGACATGGCTGCGGCCACCGCAGAAGACACCTGCCAAACCACTTCTGTTCCAGGAACTTCACTTAAAAAGAAAAAAAAAAAAAAAAAGAACACAATTTCCCCAAAAGACAGTTGCTTCTTCTGTCACCTTTGCCGGAGAAATAAATAGAGTAAAACGCACCCCGCCCCACTGACATGGCTTCCTCCTGTGGCTCCCTTTGTGACTAAGTCTGAGGTGGATGAATTTAATTGATGGAACTTTGGTGCTGTAGCTTCAAAGAAGGCTAGGGGAAGCGAGCTTTCTGGTTTCTACTTTAGGGAGGCAGGATCCATCATGTAGGGAAATTTCGCAGTGCTCTAAGGATGTTCAAATCTGATGGGCAGCCAGTAAAAATCACAGGTGTGAGGTGCTGGGTGGAGTGGATGCCGTGAATATATGCTTGGTTCATGGGCTACATCAGTGGTTCTTAAAGTCCAGTTAATGGACAAATTCACAAGAGATAATCAAATGATTGTTTTTGTTTTAAGTCATTAGGTTTGGAGATGGTGTGCTGCACAGCAAGAGATAACAGAAACATACAGTATGTATTTTTGCAAGTCTGGCTTCTTCAGTTAATATTGTTTCTGTGAGATGCATCTATGTTGCTACATTTTCAGTAGTTCGTGAAGTTTCATTGCTTACATAGTATTCTGTTATACGAATATACTTATGTTTTGTTTATCCATTTACTCTTGAAGAACCGTTTTGTTAAACCGTTTGAGCGTAATCTGTGGACATCACGCCACTTGACTCCTAAATATTTTGTCACGTATAGTTTAAGAACAAGCACATTTCTCCTGCATAACGCTAAAACCGTCATCACCCCCGAGATACTTAAAATTGATACCATATTATCAAACACACAATCCATGGTAAGAAATCCCCCATTGTCCCAGTAATGCCTTCAGACCCAGTTTAAGGTCTTAAGAGCAAAGACTGAGGTCCCCCAAGGAAGAGGAAATTCTGCCTCTGCATCGCCTTCTGTCTCGAGACACAACATCAGCTCTTCCTGAGTCTCCAGCCTGCCTACAGATTTCCAACGTGCCAGCCCCCACAGTAATATGAGCCAATTACTTAAAATAAATCTCTCTCTGCCAACATCCTATTGGCTCTGCTTCTCTGGAGAATCCCCATTCATACAAGCAATTTTCTACAGGAGGCTGTTTCTTTGAGAAATCTGCCCTCTTCTCTGTCAACACAGTTTAGAATCTCCATACTTTATCTCTTAGTTTTTGAGAGCAAAAATTCTATACTACACATACTTATATTATACTATATATGAAACTGTCATAAACTTGCTGGGCAAAGTTGAATATTGCTGAACCAATTTCCAGTGCTTCTGAGTAAGTTCAATGGAGTTAAAACATTTTTCTTCTTACGTGGTATGTCCAGTGCCCCAGAGACAGCAGAGTTAAGAACGTGGTAAGGAAGACCAAAGACAATCCATATATTCTAGTTTGTTATATAATATAGAACATGTTTATTAGATTCTAAAAGACATAAAAAGAAAATAATACATATGTATCAGTGAGAGAGGCTGCAAATCAGGAAAAGAACTAAGGATTATTCTTAATTCCTATCTTCCTTTCTAAATCCCAGTCTTCAACTGAACATTTTAATTATATTCTCTGTTTATTGTGTTAGACGGAAAAAATGGAAAATTATCTAACATTTGTCATGGAAAGATAGGAAAAATTACTCTCAGAGATATGATATTTTTTAAGTCATTGACATATTGTTAACCTCAGATGCAAATGGTGGAATTAATAATATTCCTCAGTTCCTGCTACACAGTCGTTGTTGGTCTAGTGCTGATTTATATTTGTATTTTTTATTGTTTTAGAAACAGGGTCTTCCTCTGTCACCCAGGCTGGAGTACAGTGGTGTTATCACAGCACACTGTAAGCTCAAACTCCTGGGCTCAAGCAATCTTCCTGCTTTGACCTCCCGAGAAGTTAGGACTACAGACGCATCCCACCATGCCAGCTAATTAAAACCTTTTAATTTTTATTTTTGGTAAATGGGGTCTTGCTATGTTACCCACTGGCTGTAGTGCTATGTTAAACTAGTAATTATAGTGAACATTCTTGTCTTGGGAACCTGAGATTTTTCCATTATTTATACTGGTAGTTATAGATTTTTTGGAATATAACCTTTACCAAAACAAGAAAGTTTTGATTACTGCTTCCTCAATTGTTTTTCCAAAATCACAAATGGATACACTTTGCCAAATGCCTTTTTTAATCGATTGAGCAAAGGAAATGACTTTTCCGCCTATGAATGTGGTGAATATAGCAACAGTATATTTTATTATATTGAACCAGCCTAGCATTCCAGAGATTTCCCATTTGATCCTGATGTATCATTGTTAGCATTGTCATTATTATTATTGTTATTTTTATACATTTTTTAGAGACAGGGTCTTGCTCTGTTGCATAGGCCGAAGTGCAGTGGTGCAATCGTAACTTCCTGTAGCCTCAAACTCATGGGCTTAAGTGATCCTCCTGCCTCAACCTCCCCAGTAGCTGAGACTACAGGTGCTCACCACCACACCTGGCTAATTTTTTAATTTTATTGTAGAGACAGGGTCTCAGTATGTTGTCCACACTGCTCTTGAACTGATGGCCTAAAGCGATCCTCCCACCTTGGCCTCCCAGTGTTATTATTTGTCATATGGTTGCATTCTGTTCATAAATAATTATTTTTTCTTCAACTATGTTCAAGGTGAAATGAGCCTATTATTTTCTTTCCTTGAGTTTTTCACATTCAATCTGCAATCAAGATTACACTAGCCTGATAAAATTAGCTAGGAAGCTTTAATCTTATTTCTATTTTCTAGAAAAAGTGCATAATGTAGGAGTTTCATGTTCTTGAATGCTTGATAGAACTCATCTGTGAAACCGTCTGGCCATTTAAAAAATATGTTTGTATTAGGGGCCATTGATAACTTTAAAAATTGCTTTAATACTTATTGGTATAGTCAAGTTTTATATTTCTTCTTGTGCTAATTTTGATAGATTAAATGTTTCTAAAAATGTACCTATCTCACCTAGGTTTTCAAATTTATTAGTGTATGCTTGTTCATAATACTCCGCTTTATATCTGTGTCATATCTATGGCTGTTTCCCCTTTTTCATTCTTCAAATTTTCATTTGAATATGTGTTTATTCATTTTTTCTCACTTTATCCGTAATCAGTCTTGTTGTAACTCTGAGTATCTTACAAATGTTTTTAAATAAGCAGCTTTTGGAATCAAAAGTATGTTAATTTCACTACCTAGTTTTTTGTTCTCTATTTCTGTTTCATTTCTTTCTATTCTTGTTTTTATAACTCCTTTCCTTCTTATTTCTTTAGGTTTGCTCAACTTCTCTTTTTCCAAATTTTTGAGTAGAATGTTTAGGTCATTTATTTTAACTTTTCTTGTTCTAATAAATGTATTTGAAATTACAACTTTTTAAGTGTATGTTTTATGTGTAACATTTTTACCACCTGGTTCTAAAAGAGTTAATTTTCTTTATAACTGCTATTTATTTACTTATTTGACACAGGGTCCCACTCTACTGCTGAGGCTGGAGTGCAGTGACGCAATCATGCCTCACTGCAGCCTTGATCTCCTGGATTCCAGCAATCCTCCTGCCCATTACTGCCTTTTAAATCCATGTTACTGATCAATATTTTTGTTCACTTACAATTTTAAGTATCTTTTTTTAATCGAATTCTAATTTTATTACAGTATGGTTGCAGAATATATTTCCGTTTTTTTTTTTTTTTTTTTTAGATAGGGTGCCACTCTGTTGCCTAGGCTGGAGTACAGCGGCACAATTTCAGCTCACTGCAACCTCTCTGCTTCCCAGACTCAAGCCATCCTCCCACCTAGCCTCCTGAGTAGGTGTGATTACAGGTGCTACAGGTGCACCCCCCATGCCCAGCTAAGTTTTTCTTAGAGACGGGGTTTTGCCATGTTTCCCAGGCTGTTCTTCAGCTCCTAGACTCAAGGGGTCTGCCCACCTTGGCCTCCCAAAGTGCTGGGATTACAGGCGAGAGCCACTGCTCCTGGCCTAGAATATGGATAGTTTCTAAGATACTGATACTCTGGAATTTATTGGAGTTACCTTTATGAAATGACGCATGTCCCATTTGAGTAAATGTTCTGTGTGGCTTGAACTATTATATATATTTTTTGTTTTTTTCGTGACGTTTAAAAATGAATCTTATGAATCTTGTACCTAATTTTATTTCCTTCTTTCCTTTCACGACCCTCTGGCCCAGAGCCAATTATTTTTTATCCATTTGTAGTTGGCTGATAAATATGGGTCCTGTTAAACTGACTCTCTGAAGAAATACAATTCCTCTGACTTGTAGCATTGCTGATTTCTATAGTATAAATACTTCCATTGTGATCAATATCAAGTTACCAGCAGTCAACTGTCTTGAAAAATCCTGAATATTTTACAATCTGCTCTTGCTAGCCAGTATAAGACAGCACACCCCCCCCCCCCTTTTTTTAAAGATATTCATGTTGTACATTAGTTTTACTCCTTGGCTTCACTTATTTTCTTAGCCATATTTTCTCTTTGACCCAATGTTGTCTTCTTCTTTTAAAAATTGTTTAAAATTCTCTCTGTAAGCTGCTACAAACCTTTTATTGGAATGAGGGGCATCAGTACATAGTTATTTGGCCAATGAAGAAAAATGAAGTCTTCTAATTTCTTTTTTTTTTTTTTTTTGAGACAGACTTTCCCTCTTGTCACCCAGGCTGAAGTGCAATGGTGCAATTCAGCTTGCTGCAACCTCTGCCTCTGGGGTTCAAGCAATTCTCTTGCCTCAGCCTCCTGAGTAGCTGGGATTACAGGCTCGCACCACCATGCCAGGCTAATCTTTGTATTTTTAGTAGAGACAGGATTTTACCATGTTGGCCAGGCTGGTCTGAAACTCCTGACCTCAGGTGATCCACCTGCCTTGGCCTCCCAAAGTGCTGGGATTACAGGTGTGAGCCACTGTGCCTGGCTGAAGTCTTCAGATTTTAAAAGGTTTAATTTTCATTCAGTTCTCAAAGTCTTTTCTGTGCACTTAGGGCATGTCACACTCATGTGCGTCTCAGGGATAACCTGGTACTCCTGAGGCTTCAGACTCAGAATTAGGGAATTTCCTCCTGCATTCTCATTTTGGAGATTCCCCTACATGAAAGATTCCCCTTTCTGCCTGCACGGCCCTTTTTCTTGGTTCCTCTGGCCAGAAAGCTGTCATTTCTCTTGTAGACTCAGGGCTTGTGCTACCACACTGTGCAGCTCTGCACCTGAGGCCTGAGGCCAGGGCAGAGCTGGGAGGAGAAAGGGGAAAACATTAAAAAATCCACTCCCCAGGAAGGGCCCCTCTCCAAGTTTTGACCCTCTTCACAATCCACCTGCTTTTGTTTACTTTTTGGAATTCTTGAGTACTTGATTTTTGTATACTGCCCAGAATTTCTATTTGTGATCAGTAGGAAAAATGGCCTATTAAACTAGTGTTTTAAAATTCCAGATAAGTTAAATATCATGGCTAGAAACAACTCCAGGCACCTGTAATTTCAGATGTTTATTTACACTCCAGGGGCATGTGGCTGTTTTAGAGTATTTTGAATTTGTATGCTTAGCCTGAGATCCTATTAGCATTTCTGTTGAATATGCCTGTTGATTGACTACTTGTTAGTAAAATGGCATTGAATGTTGGAACTGTAAACTACCTTAGAAATCATTCAGCACCTTCTTTTGACAGAAAAGGACATGAGAGTTCACAGCAGGTGAATCATTTTTCGATCACTCAGGAAGTGCAGGGCAAAGATAGAAGAGAACTCAATTCTTTTTAAAGCAGTTACCCAGGCATCTGGTAACAGTTTCTTAAGTGGCAACAAATGTATGGGGATACTTATTGCAGATTTCAAGATGATATATGGGGACTGAGCGAATGAGAAGTTTTAGGTAGCGGTAGAGGAAGGGCATATAATAAAACTTAATCCCAGAACCCAGGCCCGGAACTTATTTTGTGACCTTGGTCAAGTGACTTAATCTGTATACACCTCTATCTGTCCTATAGAAGTAATATAATACCTACATAGGGTTGGGCATTTTTTTTTTTTTTTTGAGGTAGGGTCTTTCTCTGTTACCCAGACTAGAATGCAGTGGTGCAATCACAACTCACTGCAGCCTCAAACTTCCAGGCCTGAGTGATCCTTCCACTCGGCCTCCCAAGCAGCAGGGAATACAGGCATGCACCACCACACCTGACTACTTAAAAAATTTTTTTTTGTAGAGATGGGGGTCTCACTATGTTGCCCAGGCTGGTCGCGAACCCCTAGGCTCAAGCAATCATCCTACCTTGACCTCCCAAAGTGCTGGGATTACAGGTGTGAACCCACTATACAGTGAACCCACCGTATAGTGGGTTCTTTGGTTTGAATTTTAAGAGAGAAAATTTATAAAACATTTAGCCAATGCCTGGCTCCATAAATGTAGCTTCTTTTGGTTATTGTTATTATTCTTTGAAATTCGCAAGTGCCCCAAAATATTTAAGCATTTTTCAGTATTGCTTTTTAACGTGAATGAATGTATTATGAAAGGAATTCTTTGACATACGAGTTTGCTGACAGTCTTAGCTAATTCTCCTGTGTAGGTGTCTTGTCTGTCAGTCTTAACCTTAAAGGAAAGAGTCCCACATTCTCATTTGCATCCTCATGCCTTGGTCATCAGAATGAGAATTTTTATTGTTTGTATTACTTCAAAATCATTCTGCCAGGCGTGGTTGCCAATACCTGTAATCCCAGCACTTTGGGAGGCCAAGGTGGGTGGATTATGAGGTCAGGAGATGGAGACTATCCTGGCCAACATGGTGAAACCCTGTCTCTACCAAAAATACAAAAATTAGCCGGGCATGGTGGTGTGCGCCTGTAGTTCTAGCTACTCAGGAGGCTTAGGCAGGAGAATTGCTTGAACCCAGGAGGCAGAGATTGCAGTGAGCTGAGATCGCTCCACTTCACCTGTCATGTATGGGGCTCTTTATTCTTCTAGTATAGTCCCTATTCTTTTCTCTGGGGAAGATGTTTTAGACCTGGGACAAAAGAATAAAGAATGTGTGCTGACACGTAGGAGGGAAGAAGCTCCCTCCCCTAACTCCATCTCCCCAAGCACCCGTTTCCCAGTGACCATACCAGGTTTTTGTCCTAGAGAGTTTATTACAAAATAAGAAAGAAATCTGAGGAAGGTTCACTCATCATAGAATTTTGGCAGCTTGTTGCCCGAGATGACTTGATGGTCCACGCCTGCAGCTGTAATAGTGACCAGGTAGATGACACCCCCACTGGAGCCATCCCGGCTCATGGCCAGAGCAATAGCTGCAGAGGGTTTCAAGTTGGAGAGAGAGACAGAGAGAATGGCTTAGCTCCAAAAATCTTTTTATTCCCACTCCAGCCATATGCCTACTACTGCTTTCACCTCAAAACCCATCTTCCAGAAAGGCATATTTAGTGGTGTGCTGGTAAATCATTTTTTTTTAAAAGGCCTCTGCTGATGTCCATGGTGTAAATGCTCCCACTAGGATCAATCACAAGTTACAAAGTTACAAATAGCTTAACAAGCAGCTCACAAATCCTTGGATATTTAACAAACAGCTGTCCTGAGTGGTCCCAAGCCAGCCGCAGCACACCACTGGTTCTTTTATTTGTTTATTTTTTGAACAGGGTCTCAATCTGTCGCCTAGGCTGGGCTGCAGCGGTGCAATCACCACTCACCACAGCCTTGACCTCTCTGGCTCAGACAATCTTTCCACCTCAGCCTCCTGAGTAGCTGGGACTACAGGTGTGCACTACCACACCCAGATCGTTTTTCGTAGTTTTAATTATGTTTTTGTAGAGACAGGGTTTCACCATCTTGTCTAGGCTGGTCTCAAACTCCTGGACTCAAGTAATCCTCCTGCGTCAGCCTTCCAAAGTGTTGGAATTACAGGTGTAAGCCATTGTGCTTAGCACACCACTGGTTCTTATGGTGACTGTGTATCCTCAATTGATTTACTCAGAACAGCCCTGGTTTATCACTGTTGCCCAAGAGCCCCATCGAGCTTTGCATTTGTCCTGCCCCTTTGCATTCTTAAAAGAGTACCAGTTTGGACATTAACTTGAACGGTCACCCTGGTATTTCTCTTCCTGTTCCTCATAATCTACTTCCTTCCCTTGTTTAAAAGCCCTCCCCAGGTACCCTTCCACTTGGTGGGTTACCATCTGTGGTGAAGCGCCTGCACTCCTCGGGAGACATGCCTGGCTTATACGCTGCATCCACATAACCATAGATATAGGTGCTGCCGGAGCCACCGATGGCAAAAGGCTGTCGAGTCAGCATTCCTCCCAGGGTCCCATATATCTGGGGAGAGGCATCCTCAGGTTAGACTAAAGAATCATCAGACCCTTCCTTCCCACTAAGACATTAAGTGGTCTCTGCACCCTGAAATGAAGCTCTAGTATCTCATATCCCCAATGTATTACACTTTCAGAGTAATGTCCTTGGAACTAATTGCTAGAATGACATAGGACTTCCATCTTCTTCTACAGGAGAGTGGGGAAGCCCAGCAGAGTGAGTGCTTTAGGAGAAACTCACCTGGCCCCCTTCACGTTGGTCCCAGCCAGCTACCAGGAGATGTGCAGACAAGTCCTCTCGATATTTGTAGCTGATATTTCTCACCACGTTTGCAGCAGCCAGAACAAGTGGCGGTTCTTCTAGTTCTATCCTGAAGGAAAGATTAGGAATAAGGGTTGATAGAATTTTAAGTCTCACTCTCCTATACTGTCACCACCATCCCTGCTAAATGACCCCTAAAAACTATAGCTACAATAGTTCAAACTGCAGCCTCCCTCCCACGTGGACAGGGGAACCAGAGTCCCACACCACTAACAGATAAGAAGCTTTGAATTGCTCACTCTCTTTTGCTCAGCCCCACCCACATAACTTTCTTTTGGCTGCAAGGGCCCTGCTTTTACGGGGAAAAGCAGATAAGGTTACTTCCGTCCCAATGACCTTGATTTCTCTTATGGTAGCTGCCTGATATTATGGTGGGTCACAATATCACTTTCATCCTGATTATTTATATTAGGATAGTGATTTACAGCTTTTAAACTGTGTTCACATATATCACATGGTTCTCAAAATAACCGTCTCATGAGGTACTATTATCTCTACTTTACAGGTGCAGAAACTGGGAGATTCAAGTGCCAGCAGGAGCCAAAACAAGAATCTTTCATTTTCCAATGTCCAGCTCCTGGAACAGCACACTGTACAGAGATTCACGCAACTTGGGGGAGCTCTAGTCGGTGTGGAGTCAGAACCCCAGAGCTTCATACCCATGGAGCTCCAGCTGGTAGGCAGCCATGTCGGCCACGGCTTGGGCATCGGCAGCTGAGCCAGAGAGTGCACAGTAGATGTGCTCATGTAGAGGGGACAGCTTGTCAAACACTCGGTTCACCACCGCCTCGCTGTCGAGAAAGAGTCAACAGTCACCAATATTAGACCTCAGGATTTTTTTTTTTTTTTTTTTTTTGAGACAGAGTCTCACTCTGTTGCCCAGGTCGGAGTGCTGTGGCACGATCTTGGCTCACTGCAATCTCCGCCTCCCGGGTTCAAGTGATTCTCCTGCCTCAGCCTCCCAAGTAGCTGGGATTACAGGCACCCACCACTAAGCCCAGCTAATTTTTGTACTTGTAGTAGAGACCGGGTCTCAACATGTTGGCTAGGCTGTCTCGAACTTTTATCCTCAAATATCTGCTCACCTTGGCATCCCAAAGTGCTGAGATTATAGATGTGAGCCACTGCACCCAGCCAGAACTCAGGAGTGTTGAGGGTGATCATTCAATATCTCTCAAATTTATTTGACAAGAGAATAGCATGAGGTGTAATGTTTGAATTAAAGCAGGAGGCAAATAACAATCTTAGATATTAATCATTGCAGGTGTTAATCAAAATTAGGCTTATTTTTCAGGCTTAGATTTTATAATAAGACAAAAAACACTAAGTTAAGAAAAATATGCCTCATCAATTTTCCTTTGCTATTAACAATCTTGAGGGAGTTACATCCTATGGAACTTCATGTAAGTCATATTGATCTAACCCATATAATCATTTTGCATGTGAGGAAATTGGTTAGGAGGGGGAGAAGAGACAAAAATCATTCAATACATGGTAAATGAGAAACCAGATATCTGCCTGACAGAATAATCTTTCTGATCCCTAAACACAGAAGGAAAGAAGCCCCTCAAAAATCTATCTCCTGTGCCCCTCTCAGACCCGATTCCTTTACACTCATCCCTGTACACTACTGACACAGGTCATATAGGCATTCAGACGCCAGATCCTCCTCCAGAAATTCAGAGACCCAAGCACCCACCAAATAGTTTACCCTAGTGGCTTTTTGGGAAGGTCAACTCCATTCCTCCAAAGCTCCAGTTCACCAGTCTTTTCATGAATAGGTAAGAAAAATGTGTATTTGAGGCCATTAGCTTCCCTTTTACTCACCCTGCAGACACCCGGGAATCAGAACCCACCACTACACCCCCGTCAAACTCCACCGCCATGATGGTTGTCTGCAGAGACACAGAACATGGAATGTCGGGGCAAGAAGAGCCTTGATCCCCTGGTGTTAGAGAAGAAGAAACATTCCCAGAGAGGCGAAGTGACTAGCTCAAAGACCACACAGGCCAGAGCTAACTGTCAGTACAGGCTTTCTCCCCTTCATCTTTCCACTTTCTCTATTGCTTCATCCGGCTGCAGTGGAATGCCACAGCCCAGTTGTGATACAACACAGAAAGAACTGTGTCCCCAAGTTCCGAGTTGTCTAGTGGAATCCTCTCCACTGTAGAGAGAGAGAGGTGGAGATAAAGCTCCTACAGGTAGAAGTGAAGCTGCTCCACAAATGACAATTTTCTCCACTGGAAGGGCTCATAGTATGTGCAGACGTGGTATAGACCCAACTCAGAGCAAGCGACTATGACCTTAGGAAACAAGGTCAGCCTTTTTTTTTTTTTTTCTTGGCCCACAATCCTTCACTCTCACTCCCATTTCATCAGAAGTGAGCTCTTTCAATTTACTGAACATTGGGAAAAATAGAGGAGGGCAGTGGTTAGCATGGCCAGAGGCAAGGCAGGAGAGAAGCAGCAAGGAACACGCAGATGGTTTAAAATAAAAGTTTCAGTTATGGAATTTCTGATCCAGAGATAAATAGATACCTGAGCAGCCAGAGGGGTAAATCTGTACCAAGAGAGGATTTGACTGAAGAGTTTAAGTGGACTTTTCCAGGTCAAGAAAAGAATCGTGAGAAAATGATGGAAGATAAATGTACATTTTTTCTACTGTTGAGTTAGAAGGAGCCTTGAAGATCCTTGGTTCAAATGAGGAAACCAAGTCACAGAAAATGCAAACGACTTATGCAAAGTCACACAGAATTAATAGTGGACCTGGGACTAAAATTCAGGTTTAACTCTTATCCCTTGTTCGACTTCTGCTTTCTACTTGCCACTGCTCATTTGGCAGTTAGGGGAGATTTCCCAAATTATGTGGTTTTACTGTGCCTTTCTTACCAGGATATAAGTTACTCTAGCCCTAAAGGACACTCCTCTGAGTGTGCTTTCTGCCAGACCAACTTATCACGAATAGAGGGCCAGAGAACAGTCAACTTCGTCTTAGGGACTATTCCTCTATAACAAAGCCGCCCCCAAGACACAAGTGGTGGCAGTAGTCTGAGAGCAGAAGCCAGCCAGCCTTGGGGCTACCATCTGCCCCAGGTGCCCATCCTAAGCAAAGTCCCCCAGTGGGCACATGGGAGTGGGCAGGGAAGACACAGAAAAGGGAGCAAGGCAGCATCTGGGTCAAGGAGGAGCCTTCCTGGGTCAAGCTAGGGAAGGGCATCACAGGTTAACACAGACCCCCCATTATCAGTGCTTGGGTTAAGAGTTACTCAGTGCAAGTTTATCAAAAGTCTGCGTGATGAGTTGGTCCTTCTCAATAAGTGCTCATGTTTCCTTCTCCCAAGTGGTGTTCTACTTCACCCCGGTACCATTTCCTCATCTCTTTGCATGTCCCCAACCCCCTTTCTTGATTTAACCAGCCCCCACTGTCCGGACCAGAGTGAAAGCGAAAGCGCTTTAGAGCAGCTTCCCCTTGACGCTTCTAGCTAAGAGTCAAAGTACCCCCTTTTCCACCAGCCTTGCGTGCCTTCATGGACACCCTAGACGACCCCCCTCTGAATAGAAATACGTTATGCTCATTGCGGGTTGCAACCGCCGGCTGCTAGAGGCTACCTCCCTACTCTCGCTTCAGTCTCTGCAGTCACTTCTCCCCGCGCTTCCAGGGTCCCCCGGCCGCTGCACCTCCTCCACCCCTCTGCCAATCCTCAAACCCAGACCCATTACCCCGGTGTGGACTTCTCCTGCCCAGGGTAAGTCCCCAGTTGGTGCTCCAGCCCGCAGCATCCCTGCCAGGCGCCGCGCGCTCCTCGCCGCCTGGGGCACTAGTTTCGGACCTGGGACAGCGCGCAGCGCGCAGCGCGCAGCCGACAGCCCCGCCCCTCTGCGGCACCGCCAGGAGGCGCTTGGGTGCTGCGGAGCGGCTTAGTGCCGTGCGCTAACCTGTGCAGGCCAGATCTGCCCGGAGACAAGTGAGGAGTCAGCCCCGCCCTGAGGCTGGGTGGGAAAACTGGTACAAGTGGAGAAGCAGGAGGCAGGGAGAAGCGGGAAGGGTGTGCGTGGAGAAAATTGGGCACCAGTGCTGCTCCTCAGATTCTCAGATTTGATTTCCACGCTTGCTCCCAAAATAGTCTGGGCAGGCCACTTTTGGAAGTGGGCGTATCTAGTGGGCAGGCGACCGCTTTCGATTTCGCTTTCCCCTAAATGGCTGCGCTTCTCGCCAGCACCGATCAGTCGGTTACTGGGACTTTCCGAGAGCCCCGCCCTCGCTCTGTCCCTCAACCGCCAGTAGGGGCGGACTCAGCGGTACCCAGAGACTCCCACCCAACGGGAGCGCGGAGAGTTGCAGGTCCGCCTCGGACCGGGACGGCGTCCGCGTGCCAATGGCTAGCTCTAGGTGTCCCGCTCCCCGCGGGTGCGCCTGCCTTTCTGGAGCTTCTGTAGCGTGGCTGGGGACAGTGCTGCTACTTCTCGCCGACGGGGTGCTGCTCCGGACTGCGCTGCCCTGCATATTCTCCCTGCTGGTGCCCACCACGCTGCCGCTGCTCCGGGTCTGGGCGGTGGGCCTGAGCCGTTGGGCCATGCTGTGGCTGGGGGCCCGCGGGGTCCTCAGGGCAACGGTTGGCTCCAAGAGCGAAAACGCAGGTGCCCAGGGCTGGCTGTCGGCTTTGGAGCCTTTGGCGGCGGCACTGGGCTTGGCCCTGCCAGGACTTGCCTCGTTCCGAGAGCTGGTCTCCTGGGGAGTCCCCGGGGCCGTGGATAGCACCAGGCTACTGCACTGGGGAAGTCACCCCGGCGCCTTCGTCGTCAGCTACGCAGCGGCACTGCCGGCAGCCGCCCTGTGGCACAAACTCGGGGGCCTCTGGGTGCCCAGCAGTCAGGGCTGCTCTGGAGACCCTGCGCGTCGGCTTCTAGGTTTCCTGCGCCCAGAGGTGCGCCTCCTCTCGCTGTTCCTGGTCCTGGTGGTCCTCTCCTCTATTGGTAAGGGGAACGCAGGGCTCGAGGGGGCGACACAAGGGGACCGGGCAGGAATCTAAGGTAATTGTCAGTGAGGTAGAGTAGCGTGGCTTCTGGGAAATGTGCAGCAGGGGAAGAAGTCCTAGCGTGGGTCTTGGAAGACCACTTCAGTATAGAAGAAACGGCATTGAACTGGAGGGGGTCAGGAGTTCTGGGCTCCATTGCTGGCTGGGTCTTGATTCTCTGGGCCACGGCGGGGGCGGGGAAGTTCTTTGCTCTGGGGCAGAGGGGCCGGGCATCCTCATCCTTAACAGGAGGCTTTTCTAGTTCATGATCTCCAGCCTTCCTAATGAAATCCTGAAAGTTCTGGGAGGCCAACCACAGGGTAGTGAGTTCCAGGGCAGCCTGTTTAGGTTCGGGATTGAGATGTCAGTGTTTCCTTTCTTCTGATGCCCTCCAGGATAATGGTGAGGGGGAGGAGGCGTGGTGGGGCCAGTCTGACTGGAACTGACCTGCCTAGACAACATTTGTGCGTGACCTCTCTTCTCTTTCCCCAGGGGAGATGGCCATTCCATTCTTCACGGGCCGCCTCACTGACTGGATTCTACAAAACGCCTCAGTCGATACCTTCACTCGAAACATAACTCTTATGTCCGTTCTCACCATAGCCAGGTCTGGGGGCCGAAAATGGCTCACCCTGCAAAAGAGGGAGTTGGAATTTGGGGCTGCTGTCCAAAATGCACTTACATGGGGATACCTGGGACCTTCAGTCTGTTCCCTGAACACACCGTGACCCCTTTTCTTCCGGGCTCTTTCTAGCGCAGTGCTGGAGTTCGTGGGTGACGAGATTTACAGTAACACAATGGGCCGCGTTCACAGCCACTTGCAGGGAGAGGTGTTTGGGGCTGTCCTGCGCCAGGAGACAGAGTTTTTCCAACAGAACCAAACAGGTTTCTCATGAAACTCTTTCATTATACACCATGTACTATCTATTCGTATATCTGCTTTGCTCTCCCACCTCCCCGCTCTCTCTCTCTCTGTCTCACGCACACACACACACACACACACACACACTCTCTCTCTCTCTCTCTCTCATCGTTCTTTCTCATTCTTGATATACCTCAGGAGCAAAATATTGTCATCCTTACTTTAAGAAAAACCTAGAGTTTTCATCTAGGATTTTCTCATAAGTCTGTTCCTATGTATCCTTAGATAGAAACCATAAAATTTCAAACATGGAAATTTTGAGCTTATAGAGACCAGCTGCCTCATCTGACAGAGAAGGAAACTGAGGCTGAGACCCTAAATCCTGAAACTGCACAGTTACATATGGCTAGAGACACACCTGGGGTTAGAACCCCAGTCTCTTGATTCCCAGTTAGGGCTCCACAGACTCTGACATGCTTCCTAGCAGGACCCTCCTCCTCCATTTCTGTTATGTGACCAGTTTAAGCTCTTCCTGCCTGTGTATATAGCATGGGACATACAGGTTCTTTAGGAAACAGAATGCTTTCAGGAAAATGGAAATTCACATGTGCATCAATGTCTTTATAATAAAAATGAAGGTCTTGGGTCAGGCCTTTCCTCTCTAACACTCATCCTCCCTGAACTGAGATTTGCAGACCTCTGCAAACCCCTAATCATGTTTCCTGCAGCCTCTTTAGAACCCCATGTTGACGCCCCTAACCTTGGTACCCTGGCCCATTGCTAGTTCCTCTCCTCACTTGGAACCTGTCTGATTCACTCTCTGAACCTGTCTGAACCTCACTCTCTTCTCCCAACCCTGCAGGAAACATCACTTCTCGGGTAACAGAGGACGCTTCCATCCTGAGTGGAACTCTGAGGGAGAATCTGAGCTTATTTCTATGGTACCTGGTGCGAGGCATGTGTCTCTTGGGGATCATGCTCTGGGCGTCAGTGTCCCTTACGATGGTCACCCTGGTCACCCTGCCTCTGCTTTTCCTTCTGCCCGAGAAGCTGGGAAAATGGCACCAGGTATGTTCATGGAGTTGGCCCGCCTAAACAGACCCTCATCTCCCAGAGTTGGTAGACTCAGTTCCTCTAATATTGCTTTCAGTCCAACTTTCCTGGCGCCCTTACTGATTCTCCATCTTCACGGAATGCCCTGTCCCTGTGATCCATGTTCCCAGGTTGCTCAATATTACTCTCCATACTCTCTAGGTCTTCTTTTCTAGCACAGTCTTTATTTAAGAATTTGATCCCAAACCTGTTCTGAGTAATTTTCCTCTTCCTTGTATTTCTTTAGTATCCAAGGGGCATAGCTGTGTCTCTGTTTTCTCTCCCTTTCCTCTGCCTCTTCTTACCTTTAATTTCCAGCTAGGTAACTCAGGTATTAATGTCCCTGATGGTTTGCCAACCCATGTGACATCTCTTGTCCATGTCTCCACAGTTGCTGGGAGTGCAGGTGCAGGAATCTCTGGCAAAGTCCAGCCAAGTGGCCATTGAGGCTCTGTCGGCCATGCCTACAGTTCGAAGTTTTGCCAATGAGGAGGGTGAAGCCCAGAAGTTTAGGGAAAAGCTGCAAGAAATAACAACACTCAGCCAGAAGGAGGCTCTGGCCTATGCAGTCGACTTATGGACCACCAGTGTGAGCACCTGAAGACGAATAACCATTCCCTTGTCCCCAAGATGCCGTGACTCCATTCCCATTCCTATGACTCTGCTTCCACTACTCCTTTACTGGGAAATGGTTGGTTCAGTGTTTTCATCCTAGCAACCTGAGGCTCAATGACTCTACTTAGTGTCCCTAACCCCCTCCCTCTCCTTAAAGATGCCAGATGGCTTCCTTTCAGTATGGTACATAAAATCCAACCAACCATGTGGATTGGAGAGATGCATGTCTTCCAGTCCTGGGGCCTTCCTTTGCCTCTCAGAGGAAGTGCAGGGAGTCATAGATTCTTGCACCTGGGCCTGCTGCATGCTGGTACCATGTAGACATGCTAGTGAGAGTGATTGGGAACAGGGAAGCCAGGGATGAGGGACATCTGTGATGTGCTGGAAAGAGAGCTACACCAGTGATTAGAAGGTCTTGGCTTGATGATGCCATTTACTTGCCTTGTGATCATGGCAACTAATTTACCTTCTCTGAGGTTGTTTTCTCGTTTTTAAAAAATGGAGTGATATAACCTTCTTTATAGGTCTCCTGATACATTAGCCAACATCACATGAATGAAAGACTTTTGTGAAGAGTAAAATGCTTCCCAGACAAGTTGATAGTGGTGATGGTGGTGAAGATAACCATGACTTCTATGCATTCGAGCCAGACTCCATGGGGTCTCTGGTTCATTCTCCTGTCTACCTGTTGAGCCTGCTGATGTCACTTGGAAGAAAGGGACTTGACATTTCCTTTATGTTAATGACTGTGGTTCTTTGTGTCCCCTCCAGGTTTCTCTACTTCAGTGCCTTTTTTCTGCTGTCTCTTTATAGATTTCAGGGATGCTTCTGAAGGTGGGAATCCTCTACATTGGTGGGCAGCTGGTGACCAGTGGCGCTGTAAGCAGTGGGAACCTTGTCACATTTGTTCTCTACCAGATGCAGTTCACGACGGCTGTGGAGGTGAGGTCCTTCCACCTTCACTTCTCAGTGTGATTCCTTCCTCTGGCCCAGCACCATCTGTGTGCTTTCCTTCCATTCTTTACCCTTCTCACTTCACATAATGCTGGCAAGCAGACTAGGTCTCCCATCTCACTTTCACTATTCTTACCTCCCTCTAGGTACTGCTGCACATCTACCCCAGAGTACAGAAGGATATAGGCTCTTCAGGGAAAATATTTGAGTACCTGGACCGCACCCCTCGCTGCCCACCCAGTGGTCTGTTGGCTCCCTTACACTTGGAGGGCCTTGTCCAGTTCCAAGATGTCTCCTTTGCCTACACAAACCGTCCAGATGTCTTAGTGCTACAGGTACCGCCTACCAATCCCTGTATTCCGCTGGCCCCACCTGCAATTCTGCCATCCTCAATTTTCTTCCTGCCTTCAGCCTGCTTACCACCAAGCATATATCCTTCCTAACCCTTTAAAGGCAATGGTAAACATCATCTGTTCCATAAATCTTCCCCAAACTCAAGAACTCAGTTTGGGCTTCCAAAGAGAATGGGAGAAGAGGTTTTGAAGAGAGTGCTCTCACATTCCAAGGAATTGCTGCAGCAAAATCTGTGTCTTCAGTCTATCATCTTTCCCTTTCCTTTGTAATTTGGAATGTGATTTTTCCATTTCCTGGTGGGATCTGATGTCAAGTGTGTGGCGTAGTGGTGCTGGGTCTCTGCCCTTGTCTTTGCCTCATCTTCTATCTCTATGCTTTGGGGAGGCATCACCCAGAAATCTGTGCATGTGGAGGGTAGGAGTTGCTGTATTTCCCCGTTTTTCTTCTGGGGTAAGATATCATGCTATGTAACAAGACAATGACACTCTCAAGGTTAGAGGCCTTGATAGCCTCTTATTGTCTGCTTCTCTGTCCCCCAGGGGGTGACGTTCACCCTACGCCCTGGTGAGGTGACGGCGCTGGTGGGACCCAATGGTTCTGGGAAGAGCACAGTGGCTGCCCTGCTGCAGAATCTGTACCAGCCCACTGGTGGACAGCTGCTGTTGGATGGGAAGCCCCTTCCCCAATATGAGCACCGCTACCTGCACAGGCAGGTATGCAAGAAGGTGGCATGAAGGATGGCAGAGGGCATCACATAAGGAGAGTATTCTTACTGAGCACTCTGAAAGGGGTCTTAGGGAATGATAAGAGACCCTGGGTGGAGATGGTGGTGTGGTTAGGAGGGAGGTAGTGTGATTTTGTGATATGTTCTCAATAAAGATTTTGAATCTTCGATCTCTAGATAACCATGCTCCTGTGTGCCTTGTTCTATGACTCTTCATCATATTTCAACTCAGGTGGCTGCAGTGGGACAAGAGCCACAGATATTTGGAAGAAGTCTTCAAGAAAATATTGCCTATGGCCTGACCCAGAAGCCAACTATGGAGGAAATCACAGCTGCTGCAGTAAAGTCTGGGGCCCATAGTTTCATCTCTGGATTTCCTCAGGGTTATGACACAGGTACTGTCTCTGCTCATCTCAAAGTCCAGCCATTTTTACCTTTACCGAAACCCCAATAGTCTTGCCTTTATCCCTCAGTTCCTCCTGCCCCATGGACATGAATTTGAAGTTGTAAGATCTTCCTCCTATGGCTTCTTCATCCTAACATCCTCAGGACTCTGTTCATCTTCCCAGAATCTCCCCTGTCCAGCTACAACTGTCAGACCTTGGTGTGTGTAAGTGCGTGAATGCATGTGTGTGTGTGTGTGTGTGTGTGTGTGTGTGTGTGAGTGTGCGCACACATATGGCTATACAGTTCTCATCTTGGCCCTTTGCTCTGCAGAGGTAGGCGAGGCTGGGAGCCAGCTATCAGGGGGTCAGCGACAGGCAGTGGCGCTGGCCCGAGCATTGATCCGGAAACCATGTGTACTCATCCTGGATGATGCCACCAGTGCCCTGGATGCAAACAGCCAGTCACGGGTGAGGCAGTCATCTTCTTAATGCCTATATCCCACCAATCTTGCTTCTTTTGTACATCTTCTGTTGGTTTTACTAACATAATTATACAAACCAGTCCTTGTGATTCTCAGTTCCCAAATCCAGTTCCATTGGATGCCTCCCCAAGGAGCAGAGATAGAAGACGAGGCAAAGACAAGACACCTAGAACCAGTTAAAAGAGCCTATCTACACAGCACACTGAACTTTTCTTTCTTTCCTTCTTTCTTTCTTTCTCTCTCTCTTTCTTTCAAGACAGTGTCTCACTCTATTGCCCAGGCTGTAGCACAGAGGCATGATCTTGGCTCATTGCAGCCTCAACCTCCTGGGCTCAAGCAATTCTCCCCTCAACCTCCTGAATAGCTGGGACTACAGGTGTATGCCACTACGCCTGGTTGATTTTTGTATTTTCAGTAGAGATGGGGTTTCACCATGTTGCCCAGGTCTTGAATTCCTGAGCTCAGGCAAGCTGCCTACCTCAGCCTCCCAAAGTGCTGGGATTATAGGTGTGAGCCACCTCGCCCAGCCCTATAGACTGAATTTCTAAAATGAAACATAAGGAAAAGACCATCCTCATAATATTGTTTATTAAAAATTTTTTTTTGTACAGACAGGGTCTCACTATGTTGCCTAGGCTGACCTGAACTCCTGGGCTCAAGTGATCCTCCTGCCTTGACCTCCCAAAGTGCTAGGATTATAGGCATGAGCCACCAGGTCCATCCCATCCTAATCATATTAATATTAATTAAGCTAGGCTCTTTACATGCACTCTCACTCATTTATTCATTAGGAATCCTGAGCCAGGCATTGCTATCGTCATTCTACAGATGACAAAGTGGACGCTAAAAGAGGTCATATAGCTTTTGAGTGGTGCAGCCATGACCCAAATTCAGGTCTGCCTGACTTCAATGCTCATCTCTTTACTACTAAATTATATTTTCTTAAAATCTAATATAAAAATTCCAAGTCCATGGGTAAAGAAGAGGACTATTCAATAGTTTTTATTCTCCTGTCACATGTTTCACCCTAGGACTCTCACTTTTATCCCACTTTTGCCCCCTCCGTGTAAAACAGTCCTTAACAAAAAAAGGGGTTTGCGGAGAAGCACTCAAAATGGGAAATCTTGGTGTTCTTGGGGTCGTTGGCAGAGCCAGCAGTGATGCTGTGATGTCAGTCCTAGCCCTGGAAACACAGTTGTCTCCCTGGGCTGAGGGTCCCCAGCTCTGACAGTCCGATGTCTTTCCTCAGGTGGAGCAGCTCCTGTACGAAAGCCCTGAGCGGTGCTCTCGCTCAGTGCTTCTCATCACCCAGCACCTCAGCCTGGTGGAGCAGGCTGACCACATCCTCTTTCTGGAAGGAGGCACTATCCAGGAGAGGGGAACTCACCAGCAGCTCATAGAAAAAAAGGGGTGCTATTGGGCCATGGTGCAGGCTGCTGCAGATGCTCCAGAATGAAAGCCTTCTCAGACCTTCGCACTCCCATCTCCCTCCCTTTTCTTCTCACTGTCGTGGAGAACCACAGCTGCAGAGTAGGCAGCTGCTTCTAGGAGGAGTTACCTGAAATTTCCCGAGTGTTTACCTCCTTTCCAAGCTCCTCTTGATAATGCAGACTTTCTAGAAAGCAAACACAGGATCTGTAATTCCTTGGCGTAACTGGGTTTAGAGCCAGGGTTGGTGCTTTGGTGTGGCCAACACACTGAAACTTGAGAAATGTTCAGAATGTACAGAAAGAAAATCAGCTATTTTCAATATGACTGAAAGCATATGCTAGCCCATAAACACCCTGTAGATTCTTGATATTTATAATAAAATTGGTGTTTTGTACTGTGGTTTCTTACGTTTCCGACACGACAAACGGCTCACTGCCTTTTGCAGCGCACTTTTCAGCAGCGGGGTGTCTCCTCTTTCATCATCCTCAATGTCTGAAGCCCTAAGTGCATCATCTTCTCTCCTAAGCTTTCTAATTCCTTTGAAGCCCCTTCCACTTCCCCATCCCTTTACGGCCGCTCCCAAGAATGAGCAAGACCCCCGAGACACAGCCCACCAGGGCACCAGCGGATGCAGCTCAGAGCCGTGGCCTCCCCGAGGTGGAAGATGGGGCGGGCGCGGCCAGAGCAAGTGCCTGGCGCGAACGGAGGCACTGGGCGCGCCTCACAACTCACCACCTGCTCGGGTCCTGGCAGGGGAAACCTCAGAACACTGGGCGGGGTTGTCTGGTAAATCTCTCCCATTCAGGGAGGCCCAGGTCCTGTGACGTCAACAGTTGCTGGGCAGATGAGGCCAACACAGGTTGCAAAGAGAGGCGGGGTTCAGAGGCGTCAAACTCCGCAGTGCTCAGCTAAGCAGGGAGCAGTGCTAGGAATGGCGGGCAGAAAGGGCTCTTGTGGTTGACTACGTGTTAGGAGACCGTTGAACCCGGAGGGGAAAAATTGAGACTGCGTCCTCTCCCTGGCGCCCCCTTCCCCCACACGCGGCGGGTATATTCTGCTGCAGTTGCCCCAGGACCTGTTCTAAAGACTCTGCCCGTCCCTCCTGTCCCTCCTGGTTTTGTAACGTGATGGTCACAGGAACCCCCACCCCACGTGAAACTGCTCCCAGCTCCTGCTGACTTCCAGCTTTCTGGTTGAGGCTGCACCTTCAGATGACACTCACCCTTGTTTCCAGCCGTTGCCCGGACCTGGAAGTGCCTCTCACTGTAACCCATCACCAAGGGGGCTTCTGAAGGTGCCCGTCCCTTTCTTGCTTTCTTCCTACAGTCCTTGACTCATCATCCCCCCGACCCCCATTAAGGCAGAGCACAGAAGCCAGTCTCCCAGTGTGATAGTCCTGGTCCAGGCACTAATTGTCCTTTTCTCGGAAAAGGCAGGGGGATGTGGAAAAGATTCTGGTTCCCTCCCCTTCGATCTGTGGCTTTCGCTTTCACTTCCTCCTCTGAGAGCCGACAGACCTCCGGGTGCTGGGTAGTCATGGCGCTACTGGATGTATGCGGAGCCCCCAGAGGGCAGCGGACGGAATGGGCTCTCCCGGTTGCGGGAAGAGGGAGTAGCTCGGACCTGGGACACTACAATTTCTCCTTGCGATCTCCAGAGCTCGCCTTACCCCGGGGAATGCAGGTCGGGGCTGTAAGGGAACCCCCGGGGATGCCAGGAGGCGAGAGCTGAGAAGTAGAGGGTCGCCTGAGAGGAGAAGAGAACGGGAGCGCGGGGGACCGGGTTGGGGGCAGCCTTCAGTCCTGGAGAGCGCCAGACCGAAGGAAGAGGCCACGTGGGGATGGGGCCTGAGAGGAGGAAGTGCAGGTTAGGACAAAGAGTTACAGGTGAGGTGGGGGCTCCCAAAGGAATAAAAGAGAGCTTTCCTGCCCTTGTCCACATACAAATCGTGGAGCCTTTTTCATGAGTTATCACGTGATATAGGAGCTGTGTAGTGTCTTGGAAAACCTATGATCTTTGCCTGCTAGCTTCCTCTCAGCAACTCTCTGTTGAGTGACTTAGAACAAATAACTTAGTCTAGGTCCCAAGTCCCTCTTCTGTAAAGTGAGGATACAGTTACTAAATGTGTTTTGTGAGGGTCAAATGAGTTATGAATGGAAGAAACCCTTAAAGTCACTCTCAAAATTTTTTAGTAATGGTAACATGTGCTTGCTTCTATTTCTATTATGCCTCTTCTCTTCCTTCTCCAAGCCATTTCCTTCTAATTTTTTATTAACTTTTTCATTTATTGATGGTTAGACAATTTCTGCATATCTCCTCACCCTCATATTCTCTAAAACAATTTCCTGGAGCCTGTTACTACAGAATTTTTCATTGCCTTTCTCTACCTCTTTTATCAGCCCACAGAATTCTTTCAGTCCCTACGTGGGGACGGAGAAAGGAATGTTCAGATTGAGATGGCCCACGGCACCACCACGCTCGCCTTCAAGTTCCAGCATGGAGTGATTGTAGCAGTGGATTCCCGGGCCACAGCTGGGTCCTACATTGGTGAGTGTGTATGCTCCAGCAGGCAGAATCTGGGGATCTGGGCTCTCCTTCCTGCAGGAGCTCAACTCTGCAGCAAAGTGGAAGTCGATA
Organism: Alouatta palliata; assembly: GCA_004027835.1. Classification (NCBI taxonomy): domain Eukaryota; kingdom Metazoa; phylum Chordata; class Mammalia; order Primates; family Atelidae; genus Alouatta; species Alouatta palliata. Next base: position 50,692 of record PVKV010006643.1, read on the forward strand.
TTGATTTAGGACACACTGGGAGATTTGTGGGGTTATCCCTTCTCTCCCCAAACTCCATCTTCTTCCAGCTACCTTACGGATGAACAAGGTGATTGAAATTAACCCTTACCTGCTTGGCACTATGTCTGGCTGTGCAGCAGACTGTCAGTACTGGGAGCGCCTGCTGGCCAAGGAATGCAGGTAAGTCAGGCTCTCATTTTCCTTTCTTAGTCTGGTGGTTAATCTCTGGATCTCTCAGATCATTGCTCCTCACTCTTGTCCCATGTGTTCCCTCTTATTGCTTATAGTATTTTTCACAAAACAGCCTTTTGGTGATAAGAACCTTCTCCCAAATCTCAGCCTGTGCCTCACTCATAAACCAGATAATATGTCAGTTATTTAGCACTGACACACCTACCCTGGTGGAATAGTATCATTTACTAGGCTGCCTTTGTATGTTTCAGATACTTCAAATTTCAGATTTTTCTCTGATCTTTAGATCCTACAAAATAATTCCTTTCTAATGCTTATCTCTTCAATCATTTCCTGCCCCATCAAGTTGGAAAAAGCTAACCTTCCTTCCCTCACTCCACCCTGTCCTCACCCAGGCTGTACTATCTGCGGAATGGAGAACGTATTTCAGTGTCTGCAGCCTCCAAGCTGCTGTCCAATATGATGTGCCAGTACCGGGGCATGGGCCTCTCTATGGGCAGTATGATCTGTGGCTGGGATAAGAAGGTGGGTGCTCTTCCTTCTCCATGTTCCCCCACCATGTTTCCCATGGATGACAGATCTGTTTCCCATCATATACTCCTACTCCCTCCCTGACAAGATGTATGGCATATAGAATGCTCCATTATAGAACTGTTCCAGTACATCTGTGGACTATTTATTGGTCCAGATATGGATCATTGTATGTGTTTTGTAAGCTTGTCTCTTTTGTCAAATAGTTGATTTCAAGTTTGTTTTTCCTTTTTTATTTCTAAAATTCTATGACTTTACCAAAGTGCTCTCCTAATTCCAATGTTCTTGTGGTAATATTCATTCTTTTGTCCACATTTTATGACTCACATTTGAACCTCTATGTTACCAACATTTCCCTCTCCAATTTCAGCCTGAAATTTTTCATCTTATAGGGTCCTGGACTCTACTATGTGGATGAAAATGGGACTCGGCTCTCAGGAAATATGTTCTCCACTGGTAGTGGGAGAAATTATGCCTACGGGGTCATGGACAGTGGCTATCGGCCTAATCTTAGCCCTGAAGAGGCCTATGACCTTGGCCGCAGGGCTATTGCTCATGCCACTCACAGAGACAGCTATTCTGGAGGCGTTGTCAATAGTAAGAGACCAATGCTCCCACCACCATGCCTGGGAGGGGTAGGGAGGGTGATTTAAGATTGAGAGACCAGCCTGGCCAACATGGTGAAACCCCATCTCTACTAAAAATACAAAAATTAGCCTGGCATGCTGATGGGCGCCTGTAATTCCAGCTACTTGGGAGGCTGAGGTAGGAGAATTGTTTGAACTGGGGAGGTGGAGGTTGCAGGGAGCTGAGATCGTGTCATTGCACTCTAGTCTGGGGCCACAGAGCAAGACTCCGTCTCAAAAAATAAAAAAAAAAGATTGAGAGACTGAAAGGAGGCAGAGTGGTAGGGAGGAAATTTTCAGAGACAGAAGAAGGGCATTGAAGGCCCAGTCATATGGGTTTAAGCCTGCACATGTGTCTTGTTGCTGCCTTTAACATAACACCATTGACAGGAATTGAGGTGAAAGGTGACTCTGTGCTCTTTTCTCATTTGCCCACAGTGTACCACATGAAGGAAGATGGTTGGGTGAAAGTAGAAAGTACAGACGTCAGCGACCTGCTGCACCAGTACCGGGAAGCCAATCAGCAATAGTGGTGGTGGCAACTGGGCAGGCCTCGTCTGGAAGGGCTTGGCTGACTCAGAGAGAGACCTGAGCCATGTTAAGCCCCCCGAGAAGATGAGGCCCAGCTTGAGCCAAAGAGAGAGTACCTGCTCAGCAGCCAGAGGAGGCTGGTGCAGTGCCTTTCGGTGTGTTCTCTATTTGAACAAGCATTTCCCCCAGGGGAAGCTTCTTGGTGCCCCACTAAGTGGAATAAAGAGAAACGGTTATAAGTGCCTTTGTCTTGTGGCTGAGTGGGGTTGGGCCTGCGACTGCTGGGTGGGGCAGGAAATAAAGAGATGCTTTTTCTGGGGAAAGGACTCAACCCCTGTCTCAGAAATGTGGCTTCACTACGTATTTCTTTCTGGAGTTTCCTTCCACACTCATCTCTCCAAGACCGCAGGAAGGTTGTTCATTTTTGTCCATGGACACTTGTTTGCAATTTCATGTTGGTTAGGGTCCTTTCCATGGAGAGATACCTGGAGACTCCTGTGTGGTCCACTGTTAAGGATTTGGGGAACAGGGAATAGGGCACCTGGTATAGCTGTTTTTTACTTTATAGAGTGGGATGAAAAAGCTTCCACTTCACCTTAATATGGCAATCGTAAACACCATACCATTTACCCCAAATAACACTTGGGAGATATTGAATATAAACAGACATTAGGGGTCCCATTTCATGATGTGTCATGCTGATATGCAAGACAGGACTATAATTTGAGAGGAAGAAGAGATCAGGAGGACTCCCTTAAGTGGGGAGTGTGGGGAATATGTAAAAACCCAGGTTAAAAGAAAGAGACACACATCATGAGATTTTTGAAATCATGCTGGAACTATGGACCATGTCACTTTCCAGAGAATAAAGGAAACAAATGCTTGAAAGTAGGAAGCAGCTGAGCACGGAGCTTTTTTCATTAGGGAGAGATTCTTAAAATGCCAGAATGAATAGAGTTGTACAAACTTTAGCGAGTCCCTACTTAAAATACCCCCCTCCCCACCCACCACTATTTTAAACTTTAAGTTACTCACTAGTAGACATACAAATAACATTTCAAAACGGTGATTTGGAATCCAAGCGACCCTTCCTTTGGGGACTTCTGTTTTGTTTTCCGTTTGGGAGGTGGTTTCAATCTGGAGCCCATTCTGGAATAAACATATTTTTCTGTTGCATAGGTAGGCTCTGGGTCAGGAAGGACATTTAGAAACCCGATTACTATTCTAAACAGTGTTAAAATAGAACAAGAACCAAAGCCCAGTAACGTGCATTTCCCTCATAGGCTGAAGGTGCTCCCAACAGAATTTGGAGTAGAGGGTTAGAGGCATGTAAGCCTGCCTGTACACCGCGCCAGCTCAAGGTGCTCCGCTGAGAAGGATGGATGAAGATAAAGGGTCAGGACCTCCTAAATTCAAAATCTGTACGTGAACCCCCGCTTTGGCCTGGTGAGAGTGGTTGGAACGTTCTATTTAGGAGAGCCCGGCTTAGTTTTCGCTCGCCTAAAACTGGAGCTTGCATGGGAGAAGAACGCCGCACTTCTTCATAGTAGGCTCAAGCCTGAAGTGGTAACTTTGAGAAAATCTAGTGATTCCCCAGTTACAAAGCAGTCTCCAATTACAAAGCAAAGACAACAGATAAAGTTGTCCTGAAACAACTGTATTTTACTTAATGACAAAGAAACATGTTTTGTAGTTTTATATTCCAGAGTAACCGCCGCTAAGGGTGAGTGGCACTCACTGCAGGCCTGGGCCGTGCGAACCGGATTTCGGGCTCCAGTTCCGCTGTCTGCGGGGCTCGCGCGCCCCCTCCCGGAGGCCCCGCCCAGAATGCAGGCCTCCGCTGGGGAAGCGAAAGCGAAAGCTGCCCGAGCCCAAACGCCCGCCCAGGCTGAGCGCAGCTGCTGGACTGGAGCCGGTAACGAAGTTGGGAGAGACAGAGCGGACCTCCAGGCTAAAGCAGAAGCCCCGGAGCTGCAGTCTCCCCGCCGCGGCTGGTGAGTTGGTGCAGAGGGGAACCTGGAGCGCCAACAGGGACGCAGCCCAAGCCGCTAGCCACTTTGTCCCCCAGCTTCCCCGTCCCTCTGCACCCGGCGATAGGAGGGAGCGGAGCGCGGACCACTTAGCTCACCGCGGCAAGCGGGGGTGGGGGGTCGGGGCACGCGGATTTTTTTTTTTTTTTCCTGAGCACGCGGCTCCTGATGGTCATGCTTCCAGCTCCCCAGACAGGCCAAAAGCTGTCTGTTGTAGGAAGGGTGTACGGATGAGCACCGGTTGCCCCGGGGAGCTCTCAGGGTGGAATAGGATAAAATGAGAAACCGATGGACGGGTTGGGCGGAGGCGGGCGGGTAGGAGGGCGGGGACAAGGATTGGGATTCTACTACCGTAATTTCTCATCTCTTACCCATTGACAGGGCCATGCCGCTCTCTGACCTGAGACCCTGGGCCTCCCTGCTGCTGGTGGACGCGGCTTTACTGTGGCTGCTGCAGGGCCCTCTGGGGACTTTGCTTCCTCAAGGGCTGCCAGGACTGTGGCTGGAGGGGACCGTGCGGCTGGGAGGGCTGTGGGGGCTGCTAAAGCTAACAGGGCTACTGGGATTTGTGGGGAACCTGCTGCCCCCACTCTGCCTGGCCACTCCCTTGACTGTCTCCCTGAGAGTCCTGGTCGCGGCGGCCTCACGTGCTCCCCCAGCCAGAGTCGCTTCAGCCACTTGGAGCTGGCTGCTGGTGGGGTATGGGGCCGCGGGGCTCAGCTGGTCGCTGTGGGCTGTGCTGAGCTCTCCTGGAGCCCAGGAGAAGGAGGCCCAGGCGAATAACAAAGTCTTGATGTGGAGGCTGCTGAAGCTCTCCAGGCCGGACCTGCCTTTGGTCATTGCCGCTATCTCATTCCTTGCCCTTGCTGTCTTGGGTGAGTCAGGAGAAGACGTTGTGAATTGGAGGTGGGAAAACGGCCTGGGTACCAGCACATTCATGTGCTATTTTTCATGCCTCTTTCAGGTGAGACATTAATCCCTCACTATACTGGTCGTGTGATTGACACCCTTGGAGGTGATTTTGACCCCCATGCCTTTGCCAGTGCCATCTTCTTCATGTGCCTCTTCTCCTTCGGCAGGTAGGTGATGGGCAGCCGGGTCCATTTGCTAGCTCCAAAAAATTGCATGGGTCTTCACTGCCCTAACTCCATTTCTAGGCCCTTTCAGGCACAAAGGACAAAAAGAATTAAACTAAAATACGGTGAATGTAGTCACTATTCTCTTTCATCTATCCATTCATTTCTTCATTCCTATTCATCCAGTATCTTCAAAGTTTATCTGATCTTATTATAGGTACAAGTTATGAGTGAAGGTAGTACAAAAGGAATTTAAGTCTCAGATGGAATGTCTCTCAGCTGTTTCTCAACATTCCTAGGCCCATGAAATTCCATTTCTTTCTGTCCGCTACCCCCTATCCCTGAGTCTGTCTCCAGAGTATCTCTCCAGGGTCACTCTCTCCTCAGGATGGGCATGCTTCTCTCTGTCACTCTTCTTTCCAAATTCATCTTGCCAGTCCCTGAAGATCTTACTCTGAGGCTTATCACCTTTGTTTCCAGAATCATTACTCTTTTCCCTTCACTTACTTTCCCTTCTCTTTCTAGACATACTCAAACAAACAAACAGTTTGATAGGTCTGGGACTGGGATGAGGTGAGTGAGGCACCTGGGATGCAAAGTTTAAGCAGATGCGCCCTCACCTTACCCCAGTCCCCGCCTGCCTGAATGTCTCTATTTTTATGGTCATACTTAATTTAGAATACCTTCAAAAACCACGTCTCCATTGTGCCTTCATTCCATCCTGGCTGCTTTCTGCTGGAACTACAGTAATCATCGCATGACGATGTTTAGGTCAATGAGGGGCCACATAGAAGATGGTGGACCCACAAGATTATAACACCATATTTTTACTGTGCCTTTTCTATGTTTCGATACACAAATACATACCTCTGTGTTACAGTCGCCTACAGTGTTAGGTGCAGTCATATGTTGTACAGATTTGTAGCCTGGGAGCAAGAGGCTTAACTGCATGGCCTAGGTGTGCTGTAGGCTCTGACATCAAGGTTTGTGTAAATACACTCTATGATGTTCACACAACGGTGAAACCATCTGATGACACATTTCTCAGAACGCATGCTACATCAAAGGCCAAACCCTCATTATATCATGTCTGACTATTCCAAGCGCCTCTTCAATATGGTAACTCAATTTGTATTAGAAACCTATACTTTGTAAAATACCCACTTTTATATTTTTTCCTCTCAATTTTATTGTAGACATGTAGTTGGTCTAAGAGGAATTCTCCATCTTGAAGGATGAAAGATGGGAACCGCATGACTCTGAGGTTCCAGAGAATGGTGGGGATGGAGTTTATTACTGCAGTTCCAATGATGAAGTATCTATGATGACAGAGAAGGGCTTTGGGTATGGGGCAGGAAGGAGACCAGTGCAGAGGAGACGCACAGAGGGACAAGCCTGAGGGAGGCCAGGACAGAAGCAAGCACTGGGATATTTGTTTCCACAATATCTTTTCACTCTGATTGTGGTATTCTATTGTGTCTAGTACAGAGTGCACTTCATAAATACTTGTAAATTTGTACATGTTATGATTTTGTTCCCACATCTAGCTCACCATGTCTTCCCTTTCTTCTTCCTCTGTGTATTCCTTACCTCTTCTCTCTCTGTGTGTCTGTCTTTCATTTCTTTCCCTTTTGCCTCTCCTGGCAAGCTTTCCCCCGACTTTGTGCTTGTCTGCACTCCTGGCTTGCTCCTCTGTCTGTTTCACCCACTGGCTTGCTCCTTCTCTTCACCTCCTTCTCCCCTCATTCTCCTACCCCGCAGCTCACTGTTTGCAGGCTGCAGAGGAGGCTGCTTCACCTACACCATGTCTAGAATCAACTTGCGGATCCGGGAGCAGCTTTTCTCCTCCCTGCTGCACCAGGACCTTGGTTTCTTTCAGGAGACTAAGACAGGTGGGGCCTGGAGTCCAGGTCTGGGATTCCCATGGTCATCCTTTGCCCCTCAGTGACCCTCCACCCACAGCCTCTCCTCCTGCCTTCACCCATGTGCCAGGGCCTGGGGATGCTTTTCTCTCTTTTGGGACAGGGTGGAGAAGCAGCCTCCACTGTCCCTCTCTGCAAGTGAAGGAGGGTGTTCAGAGGAGGGGGCTGTGTCAGAGGGGATGGTCAGGAGGGAGTTTCTGGGAGCCCTGCAGTACACATGGTTTCCTTTTTTTTACCTGCTCTGTCCTTCTTAGGGGAGCTGAACTCACGGCTGAGCTCGGATACCACCCTGATGAGTAAATGGCTTCCTTTAAATGCCAATGTGCTCTTTCGAAGCTTGGTGAAAGTGGTGGGGCTGTATGGCTTCATGCTCAGCATATCACCTCAACTCACCTTCCTTTCTCTGCTGGACATGCCCTTCATAATAGTAGCTGAAAAGGTGTACAACACCCGCTATCAGGTGAGTGCATGTGTAAGGGAACCCCAAGGGGAAAATAAAACTGACAGGTGAGGAGACTTCCAGATTTGTGGCTAGAGGATCTTCTAGAGAGAGATGGTCTCTTCTCAGCCTTTGGTGGGGAAAGGTATATTGTATGTATATACCACATTTTGCTTATCCAGCCATCCAACAATGGATATTTGAGTTCAGAAGGTTCATGATTCTCCAGAACTGCAAGCAAAAATGTAAAAGTGTGTGAGAGAGTGTGTGGGGGAGGGAATAGGGAGGGGAGATGATAGTGAATAATTCTTCATTAGCTTCTCATTTCTCAAAGGAGTCTATACATCCCCCGCTCCCCCTGCAAAGATTAAAAATGTTTTCTTAGAGGGTTTTAGGTAGGGAGTTTTTTCCTTTAAAATCAGCAGAAGTCTGGATGCAGCATAGGGAAAAGAGGTGTCGTTGGGAGGTCCTGAGTCTGAATGTCAGCTCCACCTTCTGTTTTTGTCTTATATTGTGGTAAAACGTACATAACATAAAATTTACCATTTTAACCATTGAAGTGTACGGTGCAGTCACATTTAAGAAACCCACATTGTTATTGGGCAACCATCATCAACATCTATTTCCAGAACTTTTTTCATCTTCCTAAAATGAAATTCTGTACCCACTAAATAGTAACTCCCTACTACCTCCAACCCCTGGCCCCTGACCACCACCATTCTACCTCTGTCTTCATGAATTTGATGACTCCAGGTACTGTACATAAGTGAAACCATACAGTATTTGTCTTTTTGTGACTGACTTATTTTACTTAGCATAATGTCTTCAGGGCTCATCCATATTGTAGCATGTGTTAGAATTTCTTCCCTTTTAAGGGTGCATAATAAATAATTCTGTTGTGTGCATATATCACATTTTGCTTATCCATTCATCTGTCAATGGACGTTTGCATTGTTTCCACCTTTTGGCTGTTGTGAATTATGCAGCTGTGGACATGAGTGTACAAATACCTGTTTGAGACCCTGCTTTTGGTTCTTTTGGGTATATACTTAGAAGTGGAATTGCTGGATCACATGGCAATTCTATTTTAAAAAATTTGAGGAACCATGTATTAGTCCATTTTAATGCTGCTGATAAAGACCTACCCAAGATTGGGCGATTTACAAAAGAAAGAGGTTTGTTGGACTTAATAATTCCATGTGGCTGGGAAGACCTCATAATCACAGTGGAAGGTGAAAGATGTGTCTCACATGGTAGCAGGCAAGAGAAAAGGGAGCTTGTGCACGGGAACTCCCCTTTTTAAAACCATCAGGTGCCATGAGACTTACTCACTATGACAAGAACAGCAAGGGAAAGACTTGCCCCCATGATTAAATTACCTTTCATGGGTAATTTAAAACACATGGGAATTCAAGGTGAGATTTGGGTAGGGACACAGCCAGACCATATCAAATCACCATAGCGACAGCACCATTTTAAATTCCCACTAGCAGTGCATAAGGTTTCCAGTTTTTCCACATCCTCATCAACACTTATTACTTTCTGTTGTCTTTTTTTTTTTTTTTTAATAGCCATCCTAATGGTGGTGATTAGGTGATTAGGATTATCTCATTGTGGTTTTGATTTGCATTTCCCTAATGATTGGTAACTGCTGAGCATTTTTTTAAATGTGCTTTTTGGCCATTTTTGCATCTTTTTTGAAAGAATGTAAGTTCTTTGCCCATTTTTTGATCTTTTTTGAGTTGTGGGAGTTTGGTATATATTTTGCATATTAATTCCTTATCAGATTTATGATTTGCAAGTATTTTCTTGCATTTCATGGTTGCTTTTTCATTTTGTTGATAGAGTTCTTTGATGCACAGACGTTTTAAATTTCGGTGAAGTCTGATTTATCAGTTTTTTGTTTCCTGTGCTTTTGGTGTCATATCCAAGAAATCATTGCCAAAGCTAGTGGCATGAGGCGTTTCTCCTACATTTTCTTAGGAGTTTTACAGTGTTTGCTCTTATGTTTAGGCCTCTGATTCGTTTGAAATTACATCTCCACCTATCTTAACTATCTGTGGCATCTTGGGAAAACTACCCTTCCTTCCAGATTCAGACACTGGGGATGGGGGGAATGGGAGAATTACCTCAAATGAAGGTTAAAAAAATTGCATGTATCTCCTATACTACCTAACACTGAGAGCTCAATAATATTTTATTCCCTCCTTCCTTTTCTTCACTCTTATTTCGTTCACTCTTATTCTTTCTGGAAAGAAGAGTAAGGAAGAGGGAAAGAAACCGTTTACAGTTTGATATTTTTAGGTAGACTAGGGAGCATCCCATGGGCTGGAATAAGATGTGGGGGCCTGCCGTCCTCTGCCACATCAGCCCTGGTGTCTGCTGACCCTCTTTTCCAGGCAGTGCTTCTGGAGATCCAGGATGCAGTGGCCAGGGCGGGGCAGGTGGTGCGGGAGGCCGTTGGAGGGCTGCAGACTGTTCGCAGTTTTGGGGCCGAGGAGCATGAAGTCCGTCGCTATAAAGAAGCCCTTGAACAATGCCGGCAGCTGTGCCGGCGGAGAGACCAGGAACAGGCCTTGTACCTGCTCTTAAAGAGGGTGAGTGGCTGTGGGAGGAGCCCAGGAGAAGGGGAGGGAAAAAGAAGGGGAACTACAGCTGGTTCTGGGGTCCTTTGCAGCTCAGTCTCATAGAGGCTGACACAGGGAAAGAATGGGAAGATTCTCAGCCTCATCTCTTTCTTCTCCTCTCCCAGGTGCTGCGCTTGGGGGTGCAGGTGCTGATGCTGAGCTGCGGGCTGCAGCAGATGCTGGCTGGGGAGCTCACCCAGGGCAGCCTGCTTTCCTTTATGATCTACCAGGAGAGCGTGGGGAGCCATGTGCACGTGAGTGAGACACCCAAGTATGCTCTCCTTTTCTCTCTCTCTTTTTCTTTCGGGCCTTCTGGGCCTTGGGCTTCATTTGATCCTTTTAACAATACAATACAAAACAAAAAAAACCCAAGTAATTTTGTTACGGAGAATTTTAAATATACGCCAAAAATGAGACCAAATAATATTACAAACTCACATGTATACATCCTGTGCTTTAACAATGATCAACTCATGCCCAATCTTGTTTGATCTGTATCGCCAGCCACTTTCCCCCCACTTGGATTTGCTATTATTCTGAAGCAAATCCAAGATTTTTTTTTTGACTTACGATTTTTTTAAAATAAGTGCTCTGTAAAGAATTGTGTGAGGACCTAAGGAGAAAGATTGCAACAAATAGAGTTAAGCGTTAGCAAACACCACAAAGAGATTTGTCACAAAGTCCTGCTTGTATCTAGGCAATAAAGTCTATTAACCTAATGCCCCCAAAATACTGACAATTAATATGATGGGGCACTAGGGTTCTCAGAAAGTTAACAGACATTTCTAACTATATACCTCTAACCATATAATCAAGGAAATTTCAGTTGAGAAATCAAAGTGAAATGTTGCATTGTTTCATTTAGAAGTGAGACTCTCAAACACCTTTGGACAGACAGAGAAGAGTTTCATCTGTAAATATTTCAGTATGTTTCTTAAAAACATAAACATCTTTAAAAGTATATAACAACAAAGCCATTATCACACTAAAAAATTAACAGTAATTCTTAAAATTTATCAAATACAGTCAGTTGTCAAATTTCCACTTGTGTTATCTATGTAATATATGTGTGTGACTATGTTTATTATATTTTGCATGAATCAGGATCCAAAAAAGGTCCACATTCTGTGATTGGTCAATACATCTTTTAAATCTCTATCTATCTATCTGTCTATCTATCTATCTATCTATCTATCTATCTATCTATCCATCTTTTAAATCTATCTATCTATGCATCCATCCACCCATCCATCCATCCGTCCATCCATCCATCCATCCATGTATCTTTCTAAAAGTTTTCCCTTGCAAAGTTTATTTGTTGAAGAAATGGGTTGTTTGTCCTGTGGAGTTTCTTATGGGCTGGATTTTGTTGACTGAATCCCTGTGGCATTATATGCTCTTCTGCCTCTGTATTTCCTGTCTATTAATAGATAAACCTGGAAGCTTGTGAGATTGAGGGTTTTTTTTTTCTCTTTTCCCAACAACAGTACTTTTTAAGGTGGTGACGCATTCTTCCGCCAAGAGGCACACAATGTTTGGTTCTCTATTTGTGGCAACATCAGCCACTGATGAACAGTACTCAGATCCATGATGACGTAATTAGGGCTGCAAAAGGGAGAGACTCTATCATTCTTCATGTATTAGCTGAAGTACATCTATGAAGGGAGACTTCCCCTCATATACCATTTCATTACCCAGTGGTACAGTTTGATTAGGAAAGGCAGAGTGAGCATTTCGCTTTCTTCCTACATTTACCAGTTTTCAAAAACAGTTACTTCATCCAGGGCTTTATTTTAACAATTTCCTAGACAGTTGATAAACATCTTTTTTGTGTAGAGAACTGCGCTCAGCACTCTGATGTCTACGAAGGTGAATTGGGCACAGTGCCTGCATTTAAGGGGTTCCCCATCTAATCAAGCAAGACAGAACTGGGCACAAGTAATAGGAAACAGTAATTGAAAAGGTCTGGGGCTAGAGGCAATGCTGTATGGTAGGAGAATGGACCGTATATCCTTTACATTGCAAATTGGAACACTGGGGTATTGGTGCCACTTTTAAATTCCATCCAAATTGTCCATTTAAAGGTGGGGAATCTCTATTGAATATGGAGAAGGAGCAGTGTGGTTGTGGGTGGAGTGTGAGAAGTTGGGAGGGTGGTCTCTGGTGGGAGTGTGTTTGATTAACTGGCCTTCCCATCCCTGTTTTCCAGACCCTGGTATACATTTATGGGAATATGCTCAGCAACGTGGGTGCTGCGAAGAAGGTTTTCTCCTACCTGGACCGACAGCCAAACCTGCCCTCACCTGGCACACTGGCCCCCACCACTCTGCAGGGGGTTGTGAAGTTCCAAGATGTCTCCTTTGCATATCCCAATCACCCCGACAGGCCTGTGCTCAAGGTGCCTGACAGGTCGCCGGGAGGACCCTTGCTCTCTGCTGCTAATGTATAATTGGGCATCACAGCCTGTAGATCATTTGCTTCTGAGAAGCTGATCTTGCCTCTGCTAGGAAGAGAAACAGAGGGATTTTGAGGGAGAAGGGGCAGGCCCTTAACTCTTTTCTGGTTTTCTAGGGGCTGACGTTCACCCTACGTCCTGGCGAGGTGACAGCGCTGGTGGGACCCAATGGGTCTGGGAAGAGCACAGTGGCTGCCCTACTGCAGAATCTGTACCAGCCCACAGGGGGACAGGTGCTGCTGGATGGAAAGCCCATCTCGCAATATGAACACTGCTACCTGCACAGCCAGGTGGGTGAGGAGGGAGAAGACGGGGACAGGAGAGGGAAGCATGTACAGAGAGGACGGGAGATCCATGGGAAGAAGCACCAGGTGTTCACGCTGAGGGAGGCAGGTGGGGAGGACAAGAGGGCCCCAGCCTTGGGGGTTTACACATAGCCCCCTGCCCCCCGTCCCCTCTGCACAGGTGGTTTCAGTTGGGCAGGAGCCTGTGCTGTTCTCCGGTTCTGTGAAGAGCAACATTACTTACGGGCTGCAGAGTTGCGAAGATGATAAGGTGATGGCGGCTGCCCAGGCTGCCCACGCAGATGACTTCATACAGGAAATGAAGCATGGAATATACACAGGTATCTTCTGCAGATTGTAGAACTGCTGCATCAGTAAAAAGGGAAAATTAGACTGACTGTTAGTAGTGAGGGTTGTGTGCCTGTAACTTGATGTTTGCTGTTTCCCGGCCCTTTCCGCCAGTCCCCACACCCTGAATTCTTCAGCCTCTGTCATCAAGAGTCTGTTCACAGAGAGCAATGCAGCAGTAATGCTCCCTCCACATGGGCAGCCCCATCAGGTCCCCACCCCATGGCTCTCCCCACACTCCCAAGTTCCTACTGGAAGTACCTGGTGTGTGCTTGTCCCTCCTTGTGGTATGTGGTCTCCGTCACTTGTATCTGAGGAAGGGAATTTCTCTCATTTCCTCAGATGTAGGGGAGAAGGGGAACCAGCTGGCTGTGGGACAGAAACAACGTCTGGCCATTGCCCGGGCCCTCGTGCGAGACCCGCGGGTCCTCATCCTGGATGAGGCCACCAGTGCCCTGGATGTGCAGTGCGAGCAGGCGGTGAGCACCGTGAGAGGGCAGGGGAGAGTGGGGCCTGGGAGGGGCACGCTGGGAGGATCAGCCTGTGCAGAATTGGGCAGAGGGAGGACAAAGGACCCACTAGTGGAAAGAGTCTGTGCCTTCCTGGGGTTGGGGAATGGAACCTGGTGGTGTGAAGGCAGCCCCGATTCCTCCTGGGCTTCCATGCCTCCAGCTGTGGCAGTACAGCCGGGAGAGAAGGGCAGTCCAGGCCTGTATCTACTGCCCTTTCCTACCTTCTTTTATTTCACACCTTCTTTGCCCTAAGTCATAAGAGATGGTGCCCAGGTGGACGTGGTGTCCATTTCATTCCTGTCTTTCTGAGGTACTGTGATCACCCCTTCAGCTGCAGGACTGGAATTCCCGTGGGGACCGCACGGTGCTGGTGATCGCTCACAGGCTGCAGACGGTTCAGAGCGCCCACCAGATCCTGGTGCTCCAGCAGGGCGAACTGCAGGAGCTTACCCAGCTCCAGGAGGGGCAGGACCTCTATTCCCGCCTGGTACAGCAGCGGCTGATGGACTGAGGCCACAGGGATACTGGGCCCTTCTCAGGGGTGTCTCCAGGACCCAGAGCTGTTCCTGCTTTGAGTTTCCCTAGAGCTGTGCGGCCAGATAGTTGTTCCTGAGCTGCAGGCACGATGGAGATTCGGACCCTATATATTTTTGATGGGGTGGAGGGGTGGGGTGGGGCAGAGGGGTGGAGAGGTGGGGTGGGATGGGGGACTGTCTGTGTCCAGGAAACTTAATTTCCTGGTGACTAGAGCTTTGCCTAATGATGAATAGTATTTTGTGGGACAATAAATATATTTCAAAATATTTTTCTTTTTATATGAACTATATACATTCATACAGAAAATTTAGACAATGTAAAAAAGTACCCATTGTTTCACTTGCTAGAGATAACCATAGTTAACTATTTTGCTGTCTGTCCCATTTATCTGTTTGTTTTTGAGATAGAAATTAACCAAAAATGACATAAATATTCATGAGATTGCCATTCTGTATCCTTTCCTGTTCCCACCAGTGTCTGCTATTTTGGGGAAGCTAGAGTATGGAGGGACAGAGAACAGTTCTCTGATTAACAGTATTAATAATGACACTGGTAACAGATACCATTTATAGAGGTTTTTTTTTTTTTTTTAGATGGAGTCTTGCTCTGTCACCCAGGCCGGACTGCAGTGGCACGATCTTGGCTCACTGCAACCTCTGCCTCCCAGGTTCAAGCAATTCTCCTGCCTTGGCCTCCCAAGTATCTGGGATTACAAGTGCATGCCATCATGCCTGCCTTATTTTTTGTATTTTTAGTAGAGACGGGGTTTTGCCATGTTGACCAGGCTGGTCTCGAACTGACCTTGTGATCTGCCCGCTTTGGCCTCCCAAAGTGCTGGGATTAGAGGCATGAGCCACCACATCCGGCCATTTATTGAGTTTTAATGTGAGTAGGAACTATTCTAAATGTTTTTCATGTGTTACCGTTTTTAATCGTTATCCCAACCCTGTGAGGTTGGTTGTTATCCCCATTTGACAGATGAGGAAACTGAAGCCCAAAGAAGCTAAATGACTTTCCCAAGGTGGTTGTAGTGGTGGAGTTGGAGTTTGAATAGAGGCCTGGCCCTAGAATCCACACCCTGACCCAATAAATTATATTGTATCTTATGTCCATAAACCCTAATCCATAATCAGATCAAGAAAAGCTCTGCTGCTTTTAGCTCCAAATAATTCTGAATCTATTCCCTTCTCTCCAGGCCCATTGTTAGAGCCTTCACTCATGGTCTTGAGATGATCCCATCTCCAAAAGTTTCTCTATTATTAGCTCCCCTCTCCCAGCCATTCTTCACAAAGTAATTTTTCTAAATTCTGTGTCACATAGGATGACAGCATTTCTGAAAATTCCTTCAGGTGCTCTTTTTTTTTTTTTTTTTTTTTTTTTTTTTAAAAGATGGGGTTTCACCCTGATGGCCAGGCTGGTCTTGAACTCCTGACCTCAGGTGATCCACTCACTCGGCCTCCCAAAGTGCTAGGATTACAGGCTTGAGGTGCTCTTAAGCCCTACTGCTGAGATCCATTTCAGAGCACACAAAGTGTTCCAGCCCATCTGTCTCACCCTTTCCTGTTGCATTCAGCTCCACAACAAACTTCCTGCCCTCCCCAATACCTTTATGCCTTTGCATATGGTGTTTTCTTGCCCATTTTCTGCTTGACTCGCCCCCGATTTTCAAGTTCAAACTTAACTCAGGGTTCAGGTCGTCCAGGAAGCCTTCCTTACGTCCTCAGTCTGGGGAAAGTGCCGTTTCCATGTGGTTCTATCACTGTGTGGTTACCTTTCACAGCCCTTTTCAAACTCTATCTTCCCCTTCCCTGCTTTTTTGACCTTCCACTAGACCATGAACACCTGGGGGGAAAGCCATATATCTTATTAAGCTTTATATCTGCTACTTGGCCGAGGGCCTGATTTCTAGTAGGGAATAAATAAAAAGTCTGTTGAACAAATGAATAAATCCTCCATCATCCTCATTCTTAATCCTTCCTGCACATCCCCACCACTGAAAATGCAGCATTGTACACATCACTGGTTGCTGGGAGGGACTTACCTTGGAAGATTTCTGTTCTAGGAAAGAGAAACCTTCATATTCCTGGAAACAGCAAGTACTTACCAGTGCTGGCAATGGATACGCCAGAACTGCTGTTTGGAATTTTTATTGCCTGGCAGCTGTTGGGAGCAGGGTGGGGTGAGGGTGGGGTGACAGCGGGCGGTTCTTGTGCAGATTCGCCTCTTTCATCCTGGGCTGACTTGCAGCTCCCCACCCATCCATCTCTCAAATTTCACAGAGGGTAAAATAGGTATTTGGAGAGAAAGAAGTCTGGCCCGGCCCCTTTCCCTCCCCACAAATGTCGTTTATTCATAAAACAGGAATAATAATTCCTGTATCTCCCAACTTTATGGAAGCTGAAGCTGTCATGGAAGAAGATGATCTGAGAAATTCTTTGATTTTCTCAGTACAATTACACCCGTGCATCATCATACTTTAAGCCTGGAAGGCATCTTAAAGATAATGTAACAGTCAAATCTAATTTTACGAGAAATTGACAAGAAAGCACACAGCTAATCATGATAAAGCTGGGTGGAAAACTTATTTTGATGGGCAGCACAGGAAGTTGCAGTAGACCTCAAGTTATCCTGAGAGTTTCTTATCTCAGGGAAAACTCCCAGGTAGGCTTTATGTCAGGGACACAGAAAAATGTTCCCTGACAGTCAGAATATTCAGCCTAGACAGACAAATTCCTATGTGTGGTTTGTCTGGGAACCACAGATATCAGTAATCCTGGTTTGCTCCAAAGTTCTTTTCGTTCACTCCTGCCCCCCATCACCATTTGATCGATCTCCTTACCCTATAATTTCCCCTTCCTGTCACTTCCCTGCAGTATCTTTCCCACCCAGGCATGCCTTATTCTTTCTAAGGGAAAGTATGAATGGAGAGGGGAAAGCTTTGGAAACTCATAGATTTCCTTGGACCCCAAAACAACTTCCTACCCTGTCTGCCTGAGGCCTATGTGGAAACAGCACTGAATTTCAAGTACTTTATGCCTCCAGCCAGTGGAATAGTCACTTGGAATTTACAAGGCAATTGTGAAACAAGAGGAGGAAATGTGGAATTGTCAGAATTTTGAGGGGAAAGGACTAGGGAATAAGGAAAACAATGATCGTTGTGTTTTAGAGCCGAGTAAGCTAAGGGAGCACCCGCTTGAGTCTGATGCCATCTAGCGGTCCCAGGAGATACTAGATGTCCCAGGGGTTCGATGGACTACAGACTCCTAGGAATTATGTGGATACTCTACTACTGATAAGCATTGACTGGTGCTTGTGCTAAGAATCTGACATGTATCTTCTTACCTTATTTTCAGGATAATCCTATGTGACAGGTATTACTATCTCAATTCTAAGAATGAGAAAATGGAGTTTTAGAAACATTTACTAACTTGCCTGGGTCACATAGCTAAGGACAGTGGACTTTGCACAGCTTTGCAAAGCAGCTCCTCAAAAGAGTCGCCTATACTTCCTGATTCCACTTATTTTCCTACTATCCTCTTTTTAAAAAATATTATTTATTTATTTATTTAAATAGGCAATATTTTAATGTGTTTTAAAATTCAAAAGACACAAAGAAATATACAGAGGAAAGTCTCACTCTCATCCTTCCCCAAGATTTGCTAATCTCTCTTGCACAGGCAATGCATGCTCCCAGCTTTGTGTTTATTCTTCTAGAGAAGTTTACTGTGTATTAAACAAGTAAGTATATTCTTGCTCAATATTTTTGCAAATAGCAGCTCCCGAAGTTCACTGTTCTGAACTTTACTTTTTAAATTAAAAATATATGGCTATGTAGTATTCTATTTTATGGAAGTTCCATATTTCATTTAGCCTGTTTCCTCCTACTGATGGCTAGTTAGGTTATTGGAAGTCTTTTGCGCTGCTAGTCTTGTATAGACATTGTAATGCACATATGCAAAAATATGAGTATGATAAAATCTTAAAGTGGAATTGCTCAGTCCAATACATACATTATGAATGTTGGTAGATATTGCAAAATTGCCTTCATAGAAGCTATATTAATTTACAGTTCCAGCAGCAATATATGAGTTTATCCCTTTCTCTCTCTATATATCTATATATCTATCTATATCTATACTTTTTTTTACCAATAGAGATTGTTAATTATTTAAATTTTGCCAATCTTCTGGGTGAAAGTAGCATTGTATTGTAGTTGTCATTTGCTTTTTAATATTATCATGTATGTAACAGATACTAAACCCAGAACGATAAGGGAGCAAAGATGAGAAAAATAAACATACATACACACAACAAAAACAAACAGTTCATCTAAAATATTGGAAAATCAGAATGAGGAAAGACATATGACAGTAATGATAAGAAGCACTAATAAAAATGACTGTTAAATTTTTAAAAAAAGCAGAGCAACCATAAATAACATGAGAATGAGGCAGACAAAGGTAAAGCACTCTAAAGTCTCTGCCTTGTTTGAAAGGAGGATAGAGATATTGATTACCTTCAGATACTTCCACATTTGGTAAACATGTTAAAAATGTAAGACTGACTTTTGACTAATATATTTAGAATTTAAAACTCCTAAACCAGTAGGGAGAAATTAAAGAATACTTTAAATAAAAATTTAATCACATAAGTGATGCAAGGAGAATAAAAAGGAAACAAAGTAAGACATTGCAAATAGAAAGCACGATATACGGTAACAGAAACGAATCCAAACAGCACAGTAATCACAAGTGTACATAGCTTAAATTTGGGAGTTGAAAGAAAGTTATCAGATTAGATTAACAAAATATGACAAAATCCAGTTACATGCCCTTCACAAGATCACATAAAAACCTAAAAACATGAAAATGTTAAATCAAAACCTGATATAAGATACACAAAACATACACTAACAGAAGACAGAAGACAAATTATGTAGTTACGGAAATAACTAAATGTATAGTCTAAGACCAAAGGCATTAGTAAAAACAAAGACAGCCATTACATAGTAATAACGAAGTCACCAGAACATTATAATAAAACTGGATCAGTCTGCACCTAGCAATAAAACTACAAAAATGTAAGAAATATTAGAGAATTATAAGAAGAAACTAATTGACAAATTGAAACATATTTTTCAATAATTGTAGAATAAGTGGAAATACGAATAAGGATATAAAATAAGCTTGTTGATGTTCTCGTCTGTAACATATAGGAGTCAAAATATATTCTTCAAAACTAATAAATAAGTACTCATAGTTAAAACATATTTAAGAGTATAAAGGTGGACACACACACACACACACACACACACACAAAGAAGGGAGAGGATATGAGCTAGTTTTTTGATTATTCATTATAGAAAACTAATAGGAACTATCTAAAGAAAGAGGGAACTAAGTGTATTATAAACAAACAAAATTATCAAGGCAACCCTGAGATGTATACCTTCTTAATATCTGAAAAACTAAATTTTGAAAAATGCACAAAAAAGATATAGTGATTTTTTAAAATAAATATTCATATAAATATATTTAACAGAAGATAATATCTCCAAATTACATTGAATCTATTTGCCATGTGAATAATTGGAAATGGGCTTCTTAACTGAAGTATATAAATAACAGTATTTTTAGATTAGATTATTTGCAATATGCAAAAGACACATAACATAAAGCCACTCAGAAAGATATATTCATTATTTTCAATAAATAAGATGATGGGCAAAGGCATAACAAGAGAATGCAAACAAAAAGGAAGCAGAGATCACTTTCTTCTTACCAAACAAGATGAAATTCAGACACCCCTGTCAAAAAAAACTCAAAAAAACAACAAAATAAAAAAAAAAAAAACATTGAGTGTGACAAAAAGGGCACTTTTTAATGTGAAGTGTAAGATTCATATGAATATATGAGACATATATTTAAGTTCTAAATGCCAAATAGGTAGCTCTGATAAGGCAGAAATTAAGGTAGATACAAGGACTAGACCAGTTAAGTGGACAAAAAAATAAGTGTGAACACAGAAGTTATTACTATCAATTAAAAAATAGATATGCTACATCTATGTTGAACTTTTAAAATTGAAAATAGAGAACACATCGTTTCAAGTTTCAACAAAACATCCATGAAAATAGACTATATATTATGGAACAAAATGCCTCAGTAAGTTAGGAAAAAAAGTAGAAATGTCATAGAAATTATTCTCTGATCATAATGAAACAAACTAGATGATAAGAAAAATCAAGGCTGGGCGCGGTGGCTCACCCCTGTAATTCCAGCACTTTGGGAGGCCGAAGTGGTTGGACTGCTTGAGCTCCGGAGTTTGAAACCAATGTGGGCAAAAACAGTGAAAACCCATCTCTACAAAAAATACAAAGATTAGCTGGATGTGGTGGCTCGTGCCTGTGGTTCCAATTACTTGGCTGAGGTGGGAGGATCGCTCGGGCCCAGGAGTTCAAGGCTGGAGTGAGCTATGATCGTGCCATTGCACTCCAGCCTAGGCAACAGAGTGAGACTCTGTCTCTAAAACAAACAAACAAATAAATAAAAATTAAATATCTCAATGGCATAGAAGAGGATATTTTAATGAAGCAAGTATAATATTGATGTTAAATTATGACAATGTACAAAAATTAAAATTGTAGATGAATTTACTTATTATATTGATGCAAAAATCCTAAATATAAAACATTGCAAACAGATTCTAGCACAGATTTAAAAACACCCATCAGGATCAAGGCTTTTTGTGTTTTTTTTCTAGAAAACCTTTTGGAAGTTCAGGATATTTTGAATTTCAATGGATATTTTCCATGCATAATGAGTTCAAATGAACAAACACTTATTTTTTCAAGATGAGGTGACAGACAAAACCACCATAGAGAAATTGAAGTAAATAGGACATAGGAAACAATACTCTGGGTGGGACCACCCATCCCAAAGTCATATTAAAGAAGTGGCTGCAGATTGGAGCCCAAAGCCTTTGGTTCCTCAGTTTCCAAATGAATTCTCACTAAGTGGGATCATGGGTTTGCTTTGGACACCCCAAATTCTAACTATTTCTTTTGTTTCTCACATCCTTTCCTTCTTCCCCGGCCCCTTCCCCTCATGTTACACCTCTTGCTGGTTTGAGATATCAATCACCACTCAGAAAGAATTAAACCAGTATTTTGAGCTGGCAAAATTCTTAGCCTAGTACAATTCCTTCAGTGAAACTGTAGCTCAACAATACTGTTCTCTAAAAATGTTTTAATTTTCCATCTAGCAACTCAGAATATTTTTCATAACTCCTCCAGGGCAGTGTGGATTATGTTAAAGTGTTAGGAGGAAATAGAAGGAAGAAAATGAATTTAGACGAACATTTTTTTTCCATGTTAAAGTCACCAAAATAGCAATTGAAGGGATATTCCTGTCAGGCAATAGGGAGAATAATAATTTCATATCACCCAAAAAAACAACCACACGTACACTTAAATTCTCTCACTCCTCAGAAAACAGGGAAGGAAAGAAAAGAGAGAAGCAAAATATGAGCTTGAATAAAAAATCACAGAGAAACTTATAGCTATTTAGGGAGGGCAGCTGGCTGACGTCAGACAGGAAGAGAAAGATCAAAACACCCTGCCCTATTTTTCAGACTCATTCAAGTAGAAGACAAAAACAAAAATATGGGAGAAAGCAAGCAAACCACACCTTTTCCCTGTTGTCTCCCCAGAACTGAGCAGTGTCTCTGGGATAAGCCCTTTTACTGTAGACACTGACACTAAGCAAAGAAGATGACTCAAAAACGCTTCTAACTGAGTAAATCTGAGGCTTCAGTTTATTTAAGATGTACCAGAGGCCATTGACCAAGGAGATCCATCGCTTGGTAACTGAAGCTTACTGCTTTCTCTTCTTAGTTCCCATTGGCAGGCTCTATGCCATTCCTTGCTTGTGATGTGAGACCTCTGATTTCCTTTTGTTGGATAGGATATGATTTCCTGACAGAGCTCTGTCCTGACACCAAATAGCTATGATGAGATTCTTGTTTTTGTTTTTTTTTTTTTTGCCTTTTTGTGCACCTTATCATTACAGGAATGCTAAAGGTGTAGGAATAAAGTTTCCCTGGATTCCCAAGAAATACAGTGTGATGGAAACAGTACAGCCTAGGGACTCACTTGTTACACCTTTGGTTCATTCCATCTTTACTTCATCTGAAAGGAAGACCATGATAGCATCTACTGCAAAGGGTTTTGTGATGATTCTCTCTCTCTTCTTCTCTCTCTCTCTCTCTCTCTCACACACACACACACGTTTATATAGCACTTAGAAAATGAACTCGTAATAAGCAGTTGACAAATGCTAGCAGTTATTATTATGTAGTCAAGTCAGATTTTAGAGTTTGTGAGCCTTAGACACACTTATACAGAAGAAAAACTTTCTGGTCCAGCACCATATCCTCCACTTCCTCCCCACGTTTTGCCATCTATTAACCCCCTCTTTCCTCTAAATCCAAACACAGGCCCCCATTTGATCCATGTTACCTAGGCCCTTCCTCTCTTCTCCACATGGCCCCTCCTTCATCTCTGAAGGAAGCTGCAGAAGCCCAGCTGTGGTGCCTCTACAAAGAAGGGGACACACGCCTCTTCCACCTACTCATGCTGTTACTGCGTCTGATCATCTCTGTGCCATGTCCTTGTTCACTTAGCCTAAGTTGGGTGTTTGTCTCTTATTTTCAAATGTGATAAAACACTTGGGAAAGACTGAGGTGGGTGTCGGCAGGAAGAAGAGGAAGTTAGACCCAGCGACTTGAGCGCCTTCTGATACCTCCTTTTCCTCAGCTTCACATAAGCCCTCACGAGCTGGAGCTCCACAGCCACCCATCTGGAGGAGGAATACTCACAGTCGGGGTCAAATGCTTTGTGTATGGGGTCTGCCAGTAAGCCTGTGGCCAGCCTTCCACTTCGTGAATTGTCACATTTATATGAGAGATGTGGAGGGGGATGGGGCAGCATCCTAGCTCCTGCCGTGTTGAGGTTAAGTCAAGTCAGGCCAGGCTGTGGTAACCGACAACCTCCATTGCCTTCATTAAAGAACAGTTGTTTCTCATTCAGAGTGGATTGTAGGTGTGAGTGATTCCCTGGGGCAGCTGCTCTTCATGGTGACTCAGCTGATTAGACTGCTTTTATATTGGGATTGTGCCATCTCAACACAAGTCTGTCTTGGTTGACTTGGTAGAGGAGGAGGAGAAGAGTCATGCACAGGGAATTAAATTCCTTGACAAGGAACCTTCTGTTCACTTTCCATTGGTGAGAACAAGTCACACAACTCTAGGAGAGTAGGAAGTCTAGTTTCTTGTTTTCCATGGGCCTAGGAATTAGAGGATAAACACCCGTGATGTCTTCCACGTCTTGCTCTCTTTTTCTTTGCCTGTTACACTCTTTCATGGAGAAGAAATTATTTTTCTGATTGGTCCGATCAAGGCCTCTAACCAATGGCATGTTTACTAAGGGTCACAGAATAGTAAAAGATTGCACAATTGCATTTCACCTCTCTTTTCTGAATCCTGCTTAACTAAAACTTTAAAAACTCACTTCCAGATCACTTCTTGCTCTTCATAGTTATCAAATATATTTTCTTCCAACTCCTTTTTTGACAGATCTTGCTTTGTTCTCAGCTGAGTCCATTGCAACCATCTAAACGGAACTCCCTCATTCCCATTTCTCTCCCACTAATCATCCTGTCTTTGTTCTTTTATCTGAAGAAGTGTTCCTTTCTTCCCCCAAGACTTATACTCTCTAGATTAGTCCATTTTTGTTACTGTTACAGGATACGTGAGATAGGGTAATTTATGAAGAACAGAAATTTATTTTTCAGTTCTGGAACTAGAAGTTCCAGGTAGCGCTCTGGAAGATTTGATGCCTTGGCCATTGACTTGAAAAATAAGTCACTGCAGTGAGCTCTGGTTACCATAATATCCAGGGTTCATTCTTAACATACACAGTATAGGCAAATCAGGGCCACATTTCATGCTGAAACACGATGTGAAATGATGAGTAAACATTGCCTTTTAAATAAGAAGATAGACGGTGAATTGCAATTTCAACTTTTGGTTTCATTTGCTTAAAAATAGTGTTTTACTGTCCAGGTTTTACTGAAAGAATACTCAACTAAACACTTGTGTCAAATCATTCCAGTGTAACAGTCCTCACAAGAAGGAATGCAGAAGGGCAAAAGTGCCAAGCTATTCTCCCCAGCCCTTCTCTTTTTACTGATTGATTGATTAAGCCAGGGCCTTGCTGTGTGGTCCATGCTGGAGTGAAGTGGTGTGTTCGTGGCTCACTGCAGCTTTGAACTTCTGGGCTCAAGCAATCCTCCCACCTCAGTCTCCAAAGTAGCTAAGACCATAGGTGCATGCTACCGTGGTTTTTTTTTTCTTTAATTTTTTTTTTAAATTTAGACACGGGGTCTCACTATGTTTTCCAGGCTGGTCTCTAACTCCTGGCCTCAAGATATCTTCCTCCTCAGCCTCCCAAAGTGCTGGGATTACGGGCATGAGCTATCATCCCTGCTCTCTCTAACCCTTTTAATAAAGTCTAATCCCATTCAGGAGGCTTCTGCATTCATGACTTAGTCACCTGCTAAAGGGCCCACCTTTTGATACTGTCACATTGGTGATTAAGCTGGAACACATGAATTTTTAGTGACTTTCAGACCACAGCATTTTGGAGAAAATTTTCCCTTTCTTCTTCTTCTTTTTTTTTATCTTCAACTTCTCTTTTCTACAGATGCCTTCCACTTCACTTGGAAGATTGTTAAGATTTCTCCTATCTTAAAAGTTTATTTTCCCAGAACACCAGAACTCATTCCTTCTAACTGTAACTTTGTACTCATTACCAACCTCCCCCCATTTCTACCCCTGACTCCCCAGCCTCTGGTAACCACTATTGTACTCTTTACTTCGATGAGGTCAACTTTTTTAGATTCCACGTATGAGTGAAATCACACAGTATTTGTCCTTCTGTTCTTGGCTTACGTCACGTAACATATGGCCCTCCAGCTTCACCCATGCTCTTGCAAATGACAGGATTTCATGCTTTTTTATGGCTGAATAGTATTCCATAGTGTATATATACACAATGTTTCTCATTCATATCCAGTGTGTTGTAGGTGTGAGTGATTCCCCGGGGCAGCTGCTGATACATACTAGTTACCCTGATTTGATCACTGCACAATGTATACATATGTTGAAACATCATGCTGTACCCCATAAATATGTACAGTTATTACATGTCAATTTAAAAAACCCAAAAAAAGCATTTTTTTAGTGTTGTTTTTTTCTCAAGCGTGTCACATTTTTTCCATTGTTTTCACTTTCAAAATTCTTGAAAGTCTGTTTTAATCTGCTGCCTTTCTTTTCTTCTTTCCAATTCACTCTTTTGAAATATGGCTTCTACCTTTAACACTCTGCTATTCTCTTGAAGGTTATTGGTGCCCTACTAATCATAAAACACAGTAATGCTTCTCTTATATGGTATCCCAGTGAACTTTTTTGCAGAATTATATTCTTTGAGAATCTCTACTTTTTTTTTCTTTTCTTTTTTTGGTCCTTTTGGCTTACAGGAAATTGTACTCTCCAAATGTTCTCTATGTCTTCTGTTTCTTCTCTGAGAATCCCTTTACTAAATCCTCTTGAGGCATATGCTTCAGAATCCTTAATTTACATACTCTTAATTCCTTCTTGATTTATACACTGTCTGTTGGCAATGTCAACATCCCATAGAAAGGGAGACCTACTGGTCAGAACAGGCCAGGGAATAGAAGAATACATAATAAACAATCGCCTAGTTCTTCTAGGGCCCCATACTATGTAGAACATATATTTTTACTTCTTCTCCCAGCCCATTTTTAATATACCTAAATTACGGTGATTCTGCAGGCAAACAATGCTTGGGTGGTATGACACAACTTTGTGAAAGTATCCTACCCAGTACCCGATGATGTAAAAACTCTTCTATCTCGATTGGTTATCAATCTGAGGAGTTTCCAATCCTGAGGAAGCCAGAATAACAGCTGCTTATACCCTTAATGAATATTTTTTGACTGAGTTTTATGAACCCATCTTCAAGTGGCTGATGATTTTACATATCATTTTTTTCCTTTCTCTAGAATGGATTCTAGGTGGCTCCCCTGGGTGGTGGCTCTGCTAGTGAATCTGACCAGACTGGATTCCTCCATGACTCAAGGTACAGACTCTCCAGGTAAGAACAGAGCAATTATTTTTTCCAGTGTGTATGCAAGAATTGCCATGGGGGAGTGATGCCTTTCCTTATAAGTCCAGGCCACAGACCAGACTGGAAGTGGCTTTTGGCTTCAAAGAGCTGTGTTCGTCCCTTTGGCAGAAAGGTACGCCTTCCCTCTTTACATAGGATGAAGTTCATATGCCAGAGCCACCTATTCAAGGGGTAAGGACGTAGGAAGAGGGAAACATTGTGTCTTGTTTAGGGTTCCTACTGTATGTATCAATCGCCTGTGCAGCCATGAAGCAATGTGAGACCATGAAAGCACATATTAATGAGCAGAAACAGGATGTAATATGCTAAGAACAGAATCCCCTTTGCATGTTAGTTTCATTAAACACAAAAGAGGAACAAACCTAGCTGGGGGAGCTCATCGTTATTAGAGAATAGAAACCGCCCAGAGTTTATAATGTCCATTCAGCAATACAGCCGAACAAAAATCAGCATAGATTTTTAAATGATGATGAAAGATTCAGATTTCTGCCCCCCTGGTTTAGGCTACTAGAGGAAATAGAGAATAATATACACGCTGAGAAACTGCAGGCTGGAATTTCATCTGAAATTAGCTGCTGAGTGAGGGATAAGTGTGGTTGACCCAGGAAGGTCATTCTTATGGCTCAGTTCAGAGTTGGAGGAGGGCTCTGAACTTAGAAATGAAAGTAAACTTACAACCCAAAATTAACAGCAATTATCCTTCGTGTCTCAACTTAGATGCAATTTCTTCAGGAAGCCCTTCCTGACTTACCGTATCATGAACCCCATATGAATTTCCTTTTTATTGTAGTTGTTGTTCTCAAGTACCTAGAATTAGGTTAATTTTGCCCAGTGAGTTCACAGCACGTTGTAATCATTGGCAGTAGTAGAAGAATCTCTCCTCTCTTCCCTCGCCTCCATTCTCATTCTCTCCCCGCTCTAGAGAATCCATTCTAAAGGTGTCTGGGATGTCTCTAAGTATAAGAGTGGCTTTAAAAATATGTAGCATTGTTTTTCTTTATGTATTTTAAAAATTTAATAAACGTCATTGTGCATTGAATCACATTCTGTTTCTTTTCTCACTTGACACTGTGGTTTTTAAACATACTGAGGTTGAAGGCCTCCTCTTAGATCCATGTGTTCTGTTGTAATTTACCAGACATGGGTTTTCCCCAAGGAGGGAGCTGGTTCATGGTCCCTGTTTTGGTTTTCCAGAAGATTTTGTGATTCAGGCAAAAGCTGACTGTTACTTCACCAATGGGACAGAAAAGGTGCAGTTTGTGGTCAGATTCATCTTTAACTTGGAGGAGTATGCACATTTCGACAGCGATGTGGGGATGTTTGTAGCATTGACGAAGCTGGGGCAGCCGGATGCTGAGCAGTGGAACAGCCGGCTAGATCTCTTGGAGAGGAGCAGGGAGGCAGTGGATACGGTCTGTAGACACAATTACAGGCTGAGTGCACCCTTCACTGTGGGGAGAAAAGGTGAGGAGAAAGGTGGGGTCTGGCGGGGCTCAGGAATGTCTCCCATGTGAATCCGGCCATGGCTTTTCTTCCTTATAATAAGCAATTTTCTGCTTTAGGATAAGTGGTTGTCTGTGTAGACGTTCTGTCCCCAGCTGTGATGCATTATCCTCACAAGTCCGCCACTGTGGTCTTGCTCTTAGACCCCCAAGGCTGTCGGGGACTTCTAGCCCTCAAAGTGGGCTAGAAAAGCAGTGATCATGGGAGTACCTCAGAAAGTCTAAATCCTCCTGGCAAGCACTGACATACCCTGTCACTGATCTTGGGGGCTGAGACTTGCCTATACTTTGTGTTCACTTGGATGATCTGGAAAGAGAGGTAGTGATTGTCCCTAAAGAATCTCCTGTCCCAGCTCGGTGGTTTTCCTTCACGGTGTCTCATTTCTCTCCCTTCCTAGTGCCACCAGAGGTGACGGTGTACCCAGAGAGGACCCCACTCCTTCACCAGCATAATCTGCTGCTGTGCTCTGTGACGGGCTTCTATCCAGGGGACATCAAGATCAGGTGGTTCCTGAATGGACAGGAGGAGAGAGCTGGGGTCCTGTCCACTGGCCTTATTGGGAATGGAGACTGGACCTTTCAGACTGTGGTGATGCTGGAAATGACTCCTGAACTTGGAGATGTCTACACCTGCCTCGTCGATCACTCCAGCCTGCTGAGCCCTGTTTCTGTGGAGTGGAGTGAGAATTACTTTCTAGTGCTCTCTGGGCCTGACTCAGGACTATACTGACCCAATACAGAGCCTGTGTCACTTCTGCATTTATCTGGGTCACAACATGAATTCTTCTTTCCCTTGATTTCGGACGGTCACAGAAACCAGAGTTCTTGGGTTAGGGTGGGAGAAAACATGGCAGATATCTATCCTCATATCTTCCAAGAAATAAGGAGGTCTAATCACCTCATTATATGTTTCCAACCCTATGAACTGGTATCCTCTAATTCTTTGGTCTTAGTAATTAGGAGGCATTCTTATGGGTTGTAAGAATCAGTAACAGACGGGTTGTAAGAATCAGTAACAGTAACTCCATGGGTGCCAAATCTGGTTTCAATGAACCATTTCTAAATTTATTTATTTTTCTCTAGCTAGCATCGGATTTGGTATCTAGTATAGATTCTGGGATTTCAAGAAGGTGGATTAAATATTGGGGTATCTTTGCTAATTTTAAGACCTGTTTCCCCTAGGAGCTCAGTCTGAATATTCTTGGAGAAAGATGCTGAGTGGCATTGCAGGCTTCCTATTTGGGCTAATCTTCCTTCTGGTGGGAATTGTCGTCCAGCTCAGGGCTCAGAAAGGTAATGAGCCTGTGAGGAGTGCCCTGCCACCTGCCCAAGGGCTTCCCTGCTCCTGTCTTCCCTAACATCAAAGATCTGAGGTAAGGAGAGCTGGTTGTACGTCTCAGGGATCACTGGGATAATTTTTTCTGAAGCTAGAAACAGGGAATGAGCAGAGAGAGTGCCGAGGTTGCCAGCCATTTGTCTTCCCTCAGGATAATCATATTTGGTCCTAACTGGGGCAATCCATTCTTTCCTTGATTTCTTTCCAGGACATGTGGGGACGCAGATGTCTGGTGACGAGGTAATGTCTCTTTTTCCTTGTTTTTGAGTGGCAGATCGTTCTCCCAGTTCTTTGGCCAGAGGGAGATGCCATGGGGGTAGGGAGGAGTTAGGTTGGTTCTGTCTGGGTGGCACTGTCTCCTGTGTCTCTGGAATGGCTGTGGGGGGTGGTAAGGCTGCCTCCTGAGACCTTCATCACTGTTCCTCCAGGTCTCAAGAGCTGTTCTGCTCCCTCAGCCATGCTAAGGTCCTCATGGAAGCTTCTGTCTCTGCAGCCTGAAGTAGTGATGAGTAGTCTGGGCCCTGGGTGAGGTAAAGGACATGCATGAGGCCAGTGTTCTGGGAACAACTCTCTTCCTTGATCCTTGGAGGAGTCCAATGCGATTCTGGAGCTCTGTGCTCTGAGATCATGCATCTCTCACCCATCTGCCCTTCTCCCTCCTACTTGTATACATCATTAATCCCGATTGCCACGGACTCTGTTCAGAAACTCCCCTAAGACCTTACTTCTTTCAGCCCCTGATCATTTACTTTTCTATGGTCCAGCCCTACCCCTATAAGTCATGATCTCCAAAGCTTTCCGTCTTCCAACTGCAGTCTCCACAGTCTTCAGAAGACAAATGCTCAGATAGTCACTGTTTCCTTTTCACTGTTTTTAAAAACCTCTTTGTTGTAAAATAAAACGGAGATACAGAGAATCACACAAAATGTATAATTTAGTGAATTATTTAAGGAAAACTACCTGTAATCAAGAAACATGACTTTGCCAGCTCCAGCAGAAGTCTCTGTGTACCTCAGGCCAATCCAAACCTCTCCCTCCCCTCAAAAGTGATCATATCCTGACTTTCTGCTAACGTCTTTCTTGCCTTTCTTTGTAGTCTATGCCCCCAGGTACGTGTAGCTGGACGCTACAGCTTAGTTGCCTTTTACGCCTCTTGTACTCCACTGGTTTCTCTCTCATCTGCCTCTATGTCCTCTTATGATTAATCTGCTGAAAAGCTCGAGCCATTTGACCTGTAGCATTTCCCACACTCTGGATTTTGCTGGCTGCATACACATGATACAGTGTAACAAGTCTTCTGCCCTCTGCCCTCTGTATCTCCTGCGAACTGGCATCTGAACGCAGAGGCTGGATCAGACTCTGGTTTGATCTTTTCCTTTGGAAAGTCTATACGTGGTACTGTGGTCTTTCATCATGAGATGAAATTTCCAGCTGTTTCTCTTTGTGTGGTGTTAGCAATCATTGATGCTAATTGCTTAGGTCATTAATTTGTTGGGGATTGTTAAATGGTGATATTCTGTCATTTTTTCTTCATTTATATGCTTTATTAATGTTATAGAGATATTTCCTTTCCTTTACTAGTGAAGAGACACTTCCCTTCACTTATTTGTGGGTTACCCAGTGGTACAGTGGAAAGGAAGAATCAGTGTTTGACTCTCCTTTTGTTTACCAATTTTCATGCTAATAAGTTGGTTTCCTAATAGTAATAAAATCTGCAGATGGACAATCAGGTTTTACTTTTCCTATTTTAAGTAACTATAAACAGAAGGATTTAAATGTTTGATAGGTTTTACTCTATTGCAATTTTTATGCTTGTTGAAGCTTATATACTTTATTTTTGGTGAGTGAAAACTTCTTCAAGTGGCTAAAAATGAAACTGAGTTCTTTTGACACAAAGTTCTTTTGATAATTTCTTTGTTATCAAAAGGGGTGAAGGCCAGACAAGATGTTTCTGGTTCATCCTCTTCATTTCTTGCCCAGACCTGGAGGTAGCCATTTTTTTTTTCCAGAAAACTCGGTTTATTTTAGTGGGAAATGACATTTAAGACTATAATCTAGAGTTAGGGAGTTTCATCCTACTGAACCCACCTCAAAAGTGGTGGCAAGGGAGTTTCCACAGGGAAGTGCTTCAAACCATCCTGAGATGGTGTGGGTCAGGATTCAAAGAAAGAAGCACAAAATGCCAGGGTGATCAGTCCAAAGCGTTTATTTGGGGAATTTACCTACGGAGGGCTTCAGGAGTCCTAACAGACAGCAAGAGAAAAGGAATGTTCTGCGTGGGTATTTCTGCAGTGAGGGGGTCAGGGTATGGAGTTTATATGAAGGTTTAAAGAATTCAGCTCAGGGCTGGGACACAGTTTCAGTATTCAGGGCAACAACCTAGATACCTTTCTCAGTGCCTGGGAGTGTTCAAGGCCTTGGCTTGGGTTCCGGCCTGCTGGGGAAAATCTGAAGTTGGCTGGGTCACAGAGGCATGCTGTGATTTTTTCGGTCAGGACATGGAAAGAAAGCAGGGAGAGGGGTAGTGGAGAAGCCTAAAGAGATAGATAGGAGTGGTCATTGTGTCCGGCCTGTTCAATGGAAATATAACATTTATATATGTATACTTTAAAAAAAATCAGTCTTTTCTATATTACATCTGCATCTCCTTTCTTTTACACCAAGAACTCTGGTTTTTAAGGACGCAGGGACAGACACAATTAGAAAGTTCATGCTTATTCGCTTTTCCTGAATTAACATAGACAGCAGTCTAAGGGTAATAACACTCATACAACAACCACAAAATGGCTACTAAAAACGGTTGACATTCTTTTTAGCTACATTCTCCATTTTTACCTATGTTCTTCCCACCTTTCTAGTTGAACTATGTCTATATTAATTGATCTTGTACCATTACAGAGACTACTTGCTCCCTGATGAGTCCTAGTTCTGTGAGTAGAGCTATGTTTAATGCTCACCATCATTCCCTATGCTGATGTCCCTGTCATGTGTTGTTTTTCAGGTGTGATCTTTGGGTCCATGGGGGTCCCTGGGACCCTTCAAGGGGCCTATGAAGTCAAGCATTTTTGTAATAATACTAAGATATTTGCCTTTTTCACTGTATTATTTGCATAGTGGTACAAAAATCTATGGTAGGTGAGACTGTTAGCACCTTAGCACAAATCAAGGCGGTGACACCAGGTCGTGTAGGTAAGTCATGTTCTTCACTGCCCTAAGCTTATAGTAAAAAAAGAAAGAAAGAAAGAAAGAACCAGTGACTTTGATGAAGCAATAAAATCATTAGTTTACTAAATTTTAAACCTCAAGCACATATCTGTTTAATATTCAGTGTAAGAAAATAGGCAGCGTTTCTGGTGCGTACTGATGGAAAGGCAGTTGTTCTGTGGAAAAGCTGTTGTATAATAGCATGAGCTGTGAGTGAAGCTAGATGTTCCTTTTTTTTTTTTTTTTTTAATGGGTGGGTCATCATTTTCCTTGAAAGAATGACTGAAAGTCACACTGTGATTATTCAGACTTGGGTATTTGGTAGAAATTTTCTCAAAAATGAACAAAATGGACTTATCCTATCAAAGAAAATAATATTGATAGTGGAAATTGGAATTTCAAGAGAAAATTAAAATTTTGGAAAACTTACGTGTGCCACAGCTTCTCACTACTTAAAGATTTTCCTGATGAGATTGGTGGTGATACTAACAAATGTGGTTTTAAAAACATTGTTTCATAAAATATGTCAGTACTTTGAAGATCTGCATAGCCCCATGAACCAATAATTTACAAATAATCAATGCATGATATTGCAAAGTCATGCATAGATGAAAAGAGCCGTTTAAAGATAGAATAGTGAATTTTAACATAACAGAATATGAAAAGTTAATTGATAAGGTTTCAGATTCTATAACCGCAACTAACCTGTAAGAATCTGCCGTTTGTTGAGCTTTGGTGTCTTATCAAGGCAGAATAGTTACAATAGCTGAAAAGGCTATTGAAATTTTCCTCCTTTTCCCACTGTGTATCTGAGTGAGATGAGATTTTCTTTCTGTACCTCAGCCAAAACAACATATTGTTACAGATTGAATGTAGAAGAATATATAACCAAGCTAGCTTTATTAAGCCAGACATTAAAGAGAGTTTTACAAATGTTAAATAATTCCTTCTTTTTCACTATTTTTCTGTGCTTGAAAAGACAACTAGTTTCCATAAAAATATGTTATTTATGGTAACATGTAATGAGTTTGTCATTGTTATTTAAAAACAAATAAACGGGGCCAGGAGCAGTGGCTCATGCCTGTGATCCAGCATTTTAGGAGGCTGAGGCGAGTAGATCATGAGGTCAGGAGATCGAGACCATTCTGGCAACATGGTGAAACCGTGTCTCTACTAAAAATGCAAAAATCAGCTGGATATGGTGGTGCATGCCTGTATCCCAGCTACTAGGG
Organism: Alouatta palliata; assembly: GCA_004027835.1. Classification (NCBI taxonomy): domain Eukaryota; kingdom Metazoa; phylum Chordata; class Mammalia; order Primates; family Atelidae; genus Alouatta; species Alouatta palliata. The sequence continues at coordinate 84,344 of PVKV010006643.1, forward strand.
AGGCTGAGGCAGGAGAATCCCTTGAGCCAGCGAGTCAGAGGTTGCAATGAGCCGAGATTGTGCCGCTGCACTCCATCCTGGTGACAGAGCAAGCCTTGGTCTCAAAAAACCAAAAAATTAATATAAATGCCACTTTACATAACCTATGTAAACTAAAGCTTCCTGGTGTTTTCAACAATTTTATGAATAAAAAAGGATCCTGATACCAAAGAATTATAAACTACCGATGTAGTCATTGTGATTGTTTGAAATTATTTCTCCTAGGTGCCTCAGGAAGACTAAGGAAAGTGTCTTAGTTTGTCTGAGCTACTATAACAACTACCAGAGACTGGATGGCTTAAAAACAGCAGAAATGTGTTTTTCACAGTTCTGGACGCTGGGTCCAAGATCAGGGTGATAACCTGGTAGGGATCTGGTGAGGGCCTGCTGGCAGCATCTTCTCACTAAGTTCCCACATGGTAAAAAGAGAGAGACATCTCTGGAGTCTCCCTTATAAGGACGCTAATCGCATTCACAAGGGCCACACCCTCATGACCTAATCACCTTCCAAAGGCATCATCTCCTAATACCATCACCTTGGATGTTTGGATTTCATTGTATGAATTTTGGGAGGGCACATTCAGTCTATAGCAGGAAGTTCTTGCACTTCATAGCTGAAAGTCAGTTTTGTAGATATAAAAATCTTGTTTCTATTTTCTGCTCTTGAGTATCTTAAAAGGTTACTACGTTTTCACATAGCTGCTATAAAAAAAATCTGATGATAACCTAATTATTAACAAGTCATTGCTACTTTTGCTGAGATGTCCAGATGGTATTTTCTTTTTCTTTAGTATCCACAAATTTTATTGAAAAATATCTTGGTGGGGGGAGGGCAAGATGGCTGACTAGATGCAGCCAGGTGGAACAGCTCTCACCGAAGAACCCAGATGACTGGCGTGCTCCTAACAGATGTTCAGACGGAAGGCATTTAGAATGGACAGAGGGAAGACACAGAGGCTGGGCTGAAGGGGGAGAAAGCTGGGAAGCTTACATGAGGCTACAGCACATCTGGACTCATTCCTGTCCTCCAGTGGCTCCAGGGAAATAGGTGAGTTGAACTGGCAAGGAGCAACCCACTCACACAGCCTCTGGAACCACGGCAGGAGGAGACCCATCCACCACCATGGACACTTGAGTTGGCAGGGAGAGCCATTTAGAGAAGTGGTGGGGACAGCAAGCCAGCTGGTGGAGCCAAGTGGAGGAGCCCAGAGGATTTGGTGCAGGAGTGTCTGCAGTGGAGCATGGCCAGCAATGGCCATTTTTCTAGGCTGAAATTACTCCCATAGAAGACATTAGCCCTAGGGGAACTGTTAGTCCTGAAATCTGTAGGGTGGTCTTCCCATCAGATGGAGCTGGTTCTATCTGAGCACCCCTTCATCTTGTGGCCTCTCCCGGGACCCCAGCCTGGCCACATCTGCTTGCAGGGCAGCCTCAGGAACCCTGTGGGCCTGTACCATAGCTTCTACACTGGCAGACCATGCCTGACCAGTGAATGGAGAGCTCCAGCAAGGAGGCCCCTTTGACCAGGCACCAGCCTGCACACTCCCTCCCCACACCACAGCTTCCCCTGGGCCCACAGCAACTGCCTACATCGCTTTGCTGGTACCTGTCTGCTGGGTGGGTTTTGTTTTCCTTGCCTCACCAGCATGTGGGAGTGCAATTCACCCCCCACCACTCCCCTACTGACCACCATTGCAGACAGAGCCTTGGTGGGCAGAGAGCCAGCCAGCCCCAATCCCTCCATCACCCCACCCTGCGCTAACACTGTGCAGAGAACAGCAGATCCTCCCCCACCCTGAGTGACCACTCCTACACAGAAAAGGCATGCAGACCTGCACCTGCCAATGCCCTGCCCCTGAGCCAACACCACCTCCTGTGTGACCACACACATAGTTATCAGCAGAGTCCCTCCTGCCCTTCTAACAGCTGCATGGTCTCTGCCACTGTGGTGAATGCCTGCAGGGAGGTGGGCACCCAGCACCCGCTAGTCCTCTGCTGCAGCTGCCACTACCACTGCTGCTGGCACATGCAAACAAGGACAGATCCCACTGTCACTGCACTATGAAACACTTTGGCTGACACTACTCATTGGCATGTAGTGACCATTGATCTGGGAACACTTTGGACTGCCACCTTCTCTCCTCTCCCTCACCATCACAGTGGATTCCTAACTCTGAGGAAACAGAGAACAAAGTCAAGGCTCAGTACAGGTCCTAAAGAATTGTAGCATGCAGTCCAGGAGTTGGGACAGAATATTGGCCAACTAAAATCTTCCAGAAATGAAGTCAGTTGGCTGAATCCACCTTATACCACAATCAAATCCTCAAGGTCATCAAATAGGATAAATAAAAAAGGTTAGATGACCTTTGCTGTCCAAAGGTCAGCAATCTCAAAGATTAAAGGAAAATAAGCCCACAAAGATAGGAAATAATGAGGGCAAGAACCTTGACAACCCAAGAAGCCAGGGTGCCTTCTTTTCTCCAACCGACTTCATCTCACAAGCAAGGATTCTGAACTAGGCTGAGATGGCTGAAATGGCAGAAATGTAATTCAGAATAAGGATAGAAATGAAGATCATTGAACTACAGAAGTGCACCAAAACGCAACCTAAGGAAGCTAAAAATTATGATAAAACAATGTAGGAGCTAATAAAATAGCCAGTATAGATAAGCACATAACCAACTTGATAGAACTGAAAAACAAACTACAAGAATTTCATATTGCAATTACAAGTATTAATAGCAGAATAGACCCAGTGGAAAAAAGAATCTCAGCATTTCAACTGGCTTTCTGAAATAAGACAGTCAGACAACAATAGAGAAAAAAGAATGAAAAGGAAGGAACAAAACTTCTGAAAAAATGAGATTATGTAAAGAGACCAAATCTATGACTTGTTGGTGTTCCTGAGAGATGGGTAGAATGAAACCAATCTGGAAAACATATTTCAGGGTACCATTCATGAGAATGTCCCCAACCTAGCTAGAGAGGCCAACATTCAAATACAGGAAATACAGAGAATCCCAGTAAGATACCTCATAAGAAGATCATTTCCAAGACACACAATCATCAGATTCTTCAAGGTTGAAATGAAAAAAAAAGAGGGAAAGGCAGCTAGAGAGAAAGGCCAGGAAAGTACACCTATAAAGGAAAGTCCATCAGACTAACAGTGGACCTATCAGCAGAAACTCTATAAGCCAGAAAAAACAGGGGGCCAACATTCAATATTCTTAAAGAAAATAAATTTCAACCCAGATTTTCATATCTGGCCAAACTAAGCTTCATAAGTGAAGGAGAAATAAGAAACTTTTCAGAGAAGGAAATGCTGAGGGAATTCATTGCCACTAGATCTGTCTTAGAAGAGCTCCTGAAGGAAGCACTAAATATGCAAAGGAAAGACTGCTATCAGCCACTACAAAAACATGCTGAAGTACACAGACCAGTGATACTATAAATTAACCACATAAACAAGCCTGCAAAACAACCAGCTAACATCATGATGATACGATCAAATCCACACATGTAAATACTAATCTTAAATGTAAATGGACTAATGCCCCAATTAAAAGTGGTAATCTGGATAAAGAACCAAGACCTATTGGTATGCTGTCTTCAAGAGACCCATCTCACACGCAATGACACACACAGGCTCAAAATAGAGATGGATAAAAATCTATCAAGCAAATGGAAAACAGGAAAGAGCAGGGGTTGCAATAGTAGTTTCAGGTAAAACAGACTTTGAACCAACAAAAACAAAAACAAAAGACAAAGAAAGACATTACAAAAAGTGCAAATCTGGAGGCATCATGCTACCCAACTTCAAACTATCCTACAGGGCTATAGTAACCAAAACAGCATGGTACTGGTACAGAAACATACACATAGGTCAATGGAACAGAGTAGAGAACCCAGAAATAAGGCTGCACACTTAACTACCTAATCTCTGACAAACCTAAGAAAAACAAGTAATGGGAAATGATTTCCTATTCAATAAATGGTGCTGGGATAACTGGCTAGCCATATACAAAATATTGAAACTGGACCCCTTCCTTACATCATACAGAAAAATTAACTCAAGTTGGATCAAAGACTTAAATGTACACCCAAAACTATTAAAACCCTAGAAGACAACCTAGGCAATACCATTCTGGACATACCAGAAAAGATTTCATGATAAAGGTGCCAAAAACAATTGCAACAAAAGCAAAATGGACCAATGGGATCTAGTTAAACTAAAGTGCTTCTGCAATGCAAAGGCAACTATCAACAGAGTGAACAGACAACCTACAGAATGGGAGAAAATTTTTGCAAACAATGCATCCAATGAAGGTCTAATATGCAACATCTATAAGGACCTTAAACAAATTTACAAGAAAAATAACAACTCCATTAAAAAGTGGGCAAACAACATGAACAGACACTTTTCAAAAGAGGGTATACATGTGGCCAATAAGCATATGAAAAAAAGCTCAACGTCACTGATCATTAGGGAAATGCAAATCAAAACCACAATGAAATGCCATCTGGCACCAGTCAGAATGGCTATCATTAAAAAATTAAAAAACAAACCAGATTCTGGCAAGTCTGTGGAGAAAAAGGAATGCGTTTACACTATTGGTGGAAGTGTAAATTAGTGTAACTATTGTGGAAGAAAGTGTGGCAATTCCTCAAAAACCTAAAGACAGAAATACCATTTGACATGGCAATCCCATAACTGAATATATACCCAATGGAATAGAAATCATTCTATTATAAGGACACATGCATGTGTATGTCCACTACAGCACTATTCACAATAGCAAAGACATGGAATCAATTTAAATGCCCATCAATGGTAGAATAAATAAAGGAAATGTGATACATATATATCACGGATACTATGCAACCATTAAAAAGAAAGAGATTATGTCCTTTGCAGAAACATGGATGGAGCTGGAGGCCATTATCCTTAGCTGATTAATGCAGGAACAGAAAACCAAAAACCATGTGAGAACTATGTTCTCACTTATAAGCGGGAGCTACATGATGAGAATGCATGGACACGTAGAGGGGAACATCACACACTGGGACTTATCAGAAGGTGGAGGGTCATAGGAGGGAGAGGATCAGAAAAAAAATAAACTCATCAGTACTAGGCTTAATGGCTGTGTGATGAAATAATCTGACAACAAACCTCCATGACATAAGTTTACCTGTATAATAAAACTGTACCTGTACCCCTGAACTTAAAAGTTAAATTTAAAAAGTTGAAGTTAAAAAAATATATCTTGGTTTTGTTTGAGTTGGAGTTCTCAGATAAACCACATTCTTTTTCAATGTTTTTCATTTTTTTTTTTTTTTAATCACAGAAGTTTGGCTGGGCATGGTGACTCACACCTGTAATTTGGGAGGCCTAGGAGGGTGGATCACAAGGTCAGGTGTTCAAGACCAGCCTGGCCAACATAGTGAAACCCTGTTTCTATTAAAAAAAAAAATACAAAAAATCAGCTGGGCGTGGTGGCGCATGCCTGTAATCCCAGCTACTCGGGAGGCTAAGGCAGGAGAACTCCTTGAATCTGGGAGGCCAAGGTTGTAGTGAGCAGAGATTGCACCACTGCACTCTAGCCCAGGCAACAGTGTGAGACTCCGTCTCAAAACAAACCAAAAACCAAACAAACAAAATCACAGATGTTTTATTACTGAGTTACACTTTTTAGTATTTGCTTTAGTTTCCTGTTCAGGTCTTCTGTCATCTTATTTTTGCGTATCTTCAATATTTGTCATTTTCTCTTGAATTCTTTTTCTCTCTCCATTTTGCTGTGCAAAATATACTCAAGAGAATAAATGACAAGCTACAGACCAGGAGAAAATATGTGCAAATCACATATCTGACAAAAGTCCAGTACCTAGATGTAGATTAAAAAATTCAAAAAAATGCAATGGTAAAAAAATTTTACATTTAAAAATAACTAAAAGATATAACTGAATTATTTGTAACACAAAGGATAAATGATTGAGGGGATGGATACTCAATTTACTCTGATGTAATTATAATGCATTACATGCCTGTATCAAAACATCTCATGTACCGCATAGGTATATACACTACATATCTATAAAAATTTAAAAATTTAGCTAGAAAATGAGCAAAAGACGTATTTCACCAAAGAAGATACATAGACACAAAATAAGAACATAAAAATATGTGTAATGTCATTAGCCATTAGAGAATTACAAATTAAAACCACAATGAGATATCACTATGTACCTATCATGATGGCTAAAATAAAAAGTAGGCACGATACCAAATGCTGGTGAGGATGCAGAGAAAATAGATCGCTCACATTTGGCTGCTAGGAATGTCGTATGGTACAGCCACACTGGAAAACAGTTTGTCAGTTTCTTTAAAAGCAAAACATGCAACCACCATACAATTGAGCAGTTGCACTCCTGAGCATTTATCTCAGAGAAATGAAGACTTATGTTCAGAGAAAAATCTGCACATGTATGCTCATAGTGGCTTTATTCAGACAAAAACTGGAAACAAACTGTGGTATATCCATGCTATGAGATATCACTTAACAAAAATGAATAAACTAAAGATAGGCACCACGACCTGGATGAATCACCAGGGAATTATGCTAAGTGAAAAAAAATGGCAAAATGTTATCTACTAAATGATTCCACTTATATAACATTCTTGAAATGCAAAAACTATAGAAATGGAAAACAGATTAATAGTTGCTGGAGTTAATGAAGAAGTGGAAATGGGAGGGAAGTGGCTGTGGCTACAAAAGGGTAAAATGAGGGATATTACAGTGATGAAAATGTTCTTTATTTTAACTATACCATCATCAACATCCAGACTGTGATAATTTATTGTAGTTTAAAAGATATTATCATTAGAGGAAACTAGGTAAAATGTAATGAGATGTCTCCATATTATTTCTTAAAAGTGTCTGTGAATCAACAATTACATCACAATACAAAGTATAATTTAATAAAACATCTTAACATTTTCAACAAAATTAAGTGTCTAAGTATCCCCATAAACCTCAAATACAAATTGGTGGAACAAACCTCTTTTTGTCATTAACTCTTCCTGTCATGTCATGTCATTAACTCTTCCTGTTATGGGTTATGCCTTTGGTGTCAGGTCTAAAAGCTATTTGCTCAACCCTAGATCCTGAAGATTTTCCGCTGACAGTTTTGTGACTTTGTTTTACATGTTAGTCTTTGATCCATTTTTATTTCTTCTTTTGAAATCTGCATGCTTTTTATTTCTTTTTCGTGCCCATTGCACTGACTAGAACTTCCAACACTATGTTGAATAAGTGTGATGAGAGCGGACATCACTGCCTTGTTCCCAATCTGTGGGGAAAAATTTTCAGTCTTTTACCATTAAGTTAGCTGTAAGATTTTTTGCAGAAGTTTTTTTTTTTTATCAAGTCGAGGCAGTGTATTTGTATTTTTTTGGGCATTTTATCTCAAATGGCCATTGAATGATGTATTCTAATAGCTTATATATGTACATTATTACCTTGGATTACACTTTTTTTAATAGCTGTCTTTTCTACTGGTTGTTGAATGAGCTGTATCCTTTCTATTTAATGCCTACATGAAGTCTTTAAATATGGACTTTATGTCATATTTACTCTCTTTCAGGTTTCCAACATAAATTGATACTAATTTTGCCACTTAAGCACTAATTTCAGCTTTATGCCTCATGTAGTTTAGTTTTATTATGAATTTGCACCTGCATTTGATTCATTTTTATACTCCTAGTGTCTTTAATTTTTATTTTTTTGCGGATGGAGTCTCTCTCTGTCACCCAGGCTGGAGTACAGTAGCATGATCTCAGCTCACTGCAACCTCGGCCTCCCTGGTTCAAGGTATTCTCTAGTCACAGCCTCGCGGGTAGCTGGGATTACAGGCATGCACCACTACGCTTGGCTGATTTTTTTGTATTTTGAGTAGAGATGTGGCTTCACAATGTTGGCCAGGCTGGTCTTGATCTCCTGACCTTGTGATCTGCCCACCTGGGCCTTCCAAAGTGCTGGGATTACAGGCATGAGCCACTGCGCCTGGCCTCCTAGTGTCTTTTTTTTTTTTCTTGAACAAGTGGCCTGTATATTTGGATGCACAATATTTATTTGTCCTCTGCCACCACAGGTACATGTCCTTATGTCTTAAAGCACCTGCTTCTGGACAGTTCTGTCGTGTTACATGTTTCCTCTAAAACAAACCCTCTGTGTTATTTGAGGGCCGACCCTGCTTTTCAAGTTATTCAGGCTGCTGTAACTTCCATTAATAAAGAATTCCAAAGTCATAATTGTGTGATTCTTTAGGAGTTATCCAAAAAGGCAATGTGATTTATTTTCCAAATATCCTGGATCTGAAATAATCTATCAGAGTTCATTTCTATGCTTGGAAAGCTTCCTTTGCTGTCAGCATTTGCGATTTTCTTAGCTTGCGTAGCTAAGTGAGAAATGAATTGGGTTTATTGGTTTCTTAGCACATTCTGTCCATCAAGTACACTGAGCTGTTTAGAATTGTTTTGAGTTAACAGCGTAATGAGCATCCAAAATCTCGTATAGTCAGTTTTCTTTGACTACTGTGCAAGAATGTCAATTTCTATTTCCTCTGTTGACAATCCTGAGTGTTTTGAAATTATACAGTTGCAGTGATAAACAGAAGACTGTTAATATTTTAATCTAGAATAATTGATTTTGCATTAAACAAATTCTGATGTAGCAATGTATTTAATATTAACTATATGGAATTCTCTATAAATCTCATAAACTAGTTACTTTTTTGAAGGGGATTAAAATTAAACGTATGAAAAATTTCCCTTTAGAAAATGAAAACGTATTTTTTCTTTCAAAAATTTTCCTGTTTTAATATTTAAAATCATTTTACCTTTTTTACAACTTTTTAAAAAAGTTATACATGACATGGTTTAAAACATCAGATACAGACGGCTCCTGACTTATGATGGCGCCACTTAAGATTTTTCAGCTATTGGCCAGGTGCGGTGGCTCACGCCTGTAATCCCAGAACTTGGGAGGCCCAGGTGGGCAGATCACAAGGTGAGGAGATCAAGACCAGCCTGGCCAACATGGTGAAACCCTGTCTCTACTAAAAATACAAAAAGTAGCTGGGTGTGGTGGCGTGTGCCTGTAGTCCCAGCTACTCGGGAGGCTGAGGCAGGAGAATTGCTTGAACCCAGGAGGCAGAGGTTGCAGCGAGCCCAGATCACGTCGCTGCACTCCAGCCTGGTGCCTGGCTACAGAGCGAGACTCTGTCTCAAAAAAAAAAAAAAAAAAAAAAAAAAAAAAAAAAAAAAAAAAAAAAAAAAAAAAAAAAAAAAAAAAAAAAAAAAAAAAAAAAAGAAAGAAAAGAAAAAGTTTTTCAGCTATGATGGTGTGAAAGCAGTACACATTCTGGAGGAAAGTACTTCAAATTTAAAACTTCGATCTTTCTCTGGGCTAGTGATATGTGGTACAGCACTCTCACCTGATGCTGAGCGGCAGCAGTGAGGCGCATCTCCCAGTCAGCCATGCTGATGTAAGTGTGCTGAGCATATTGAAGGTAGGCTAGGCTAAACTATGATGTTTGATAGGTTAGAGGTATTGAATGCATTTTCAATTTGCAGCGGGTTTATCAGGACACAACCCCATCTTAAGTCAAGGAGCATCTGTATTTCTACAAGGCTTGTTATGCAAAACAGCTGACCACACTGCCTCCCCATTCCTCTTTGCAGACAGAAATTCTAGTAGATAGTCCCATTTTAGAAGTAAGAACGTGGAGGCTTAAGGAGGTTAATTAACACACCCAAGTTCATATGGGTAGGAAGTGATGGAGTTACGATAAGAACTCAAGTCCATATGGCCCAAGAACCTGAACTTTAAGCTATATTGCTTCTTAATTACAGGGTATATTAGTTTCCTTTTGGTGCTGTAAAAAATTACCACAATTTAGAGGCTTAAAACAATAAAAATTTATTGTTTTGCATCCCTAATAAATGGGAAATGAACTGAAGGAAGACTGGGTTTTCATGTCAACACGAAGGACACCAACGCGATGCTAGATTAATCATCAAATAAAATCCCTTACGGAAAAATTCAGACACTTTGTAATTTGAGTCCCGCTCTATTGTGTAACGTTCCCAGCCATTGCTTCGAGGAGGTAATATGGCACTTCCACCGCCAGATGGCGACCGAGACCGTAATTTAAGTTGGTTTTCTCAACTTTCTTTGCACTGAATCCCCGTGAAAACCCCAAGTTTAACAACGGGCTTTCCCGTGTAGCATTCGCCTCTGCTTCCTCTCTCACATCACCTCTGTCTGCGAGACTCTGAAAAGGATAATGCGCGAGGAGGAGGCGCGGGGGAGCGGATATGGAAATTCAGGGAAGGGAGAAGGGGTGGTGTGAAGCTTTCCAGACCAGCCAGGCAAAAATAGCATACCAATAATAGTTTAGAGCACAGACTCTGGAGCCAGAATGTTTGAGTAATTTAAACAGCTCTACCATGTAATCGTTGTGTGCATATGCATTTCTATGCCTCTCTCTTTCTTTCATTTGAGACAGGGTCTCACTCACTCTGTCCCACAGGCTGGAGTGCCGTGGTGCAATCACGGCTCACTGCAGTCTTGAACTTCTGGGCTCCAGTGATCTTCCCACTTCAGCCTCTGGGACCACAGGGTCTTGAACTCCTGGGCTCAAGTAATCTTCCTGCCTCGGCCTCCTAAAGTGCTGGGGTCACAGGAGTAAGCCACCATGCCTGTCTGCTATTTCTTAAGTGCATAGAAGAATGCCTGGCACTCGGTAAGTGTTAAATATTTATAACCTAAATTAAAATTTTATAACACTACACACATGTTGTTTAGCATGTAATAAGTAGATGTATATTTAATGAGATGTCAACATACATTACGTTAATGAATTAAGTGAGTTTGAGAATATCAGAGAAGAATGATAATAAATCAACAGAGGAAGCTGGGCACGATGGCTCATGCCTGTAATCTCACACTTTGGGAAGCTGAGGTGGGCGGATCAGTTGAGGTCAGGAGTTTGAGACCAGCCTGGCCAACACAGTGAAACTCCGTCTCTACTAAAAATACAAAAAAAAAAAAAAAAAAAAAAAGGAAAGAAAAGAAAAATTTAGCCAGGCATGGTGGCACATGACTGTAATCCTGGCTAATCGGGAGGCTGAGGCCCGAGAATCGCTTGAACCCAGGAGGCACAGGTTGCAGTGAGCCAAGATCTTGCCACTGCACTCCAGCCTGGGCGACAAAGTGAGGCACTGTCTCAAAACAAACAAACAAACAAACAAACAAAACAGATGAAATGGAGTTTGAATATGTGATCTGTCCTCATCATGAGATAGTAAAAAGTCTTTGCTTCCTTTATATTCTGCTAATTAACTCATTTGATATACATCAGTGTATAAAGCCTTTAACTTCTATTTATTCTTTTCCTTGAAAAGCATGAGGAACACCTTCTCAGGACTCCCATTTTTTATTTGTGAACTCCCACTGGGGTTCCTGGATAAGAAGCTTGCAAGCAAGTGTGAACCCTGCTATACCTGTGAGCCCCTGGGATTCTGCACTCTTTCCTACCCACATTTGACCTCAGTAAATTTTTAAATGACTCCAGTTAATTCTTCTTACCAGTGCCCAGCTGTATTTAGTTTGGGTAAGCAAGCACTCAGGTGACAACTCTCCTAGACTTGAAGCTCGTTGGAAGCTCAACCTCAGCTCTGTGAGGGGTTCAAAAAAATTGCAGCCTTGCAATTTGTCTGACTTTTTCTTGTTGCAAGGGAGCACCCTTATTTCCAGTTCTCTGAATTCCCAACCTGAAACCAGAACTCTGTATAAATGTTTTTAAATGGAAACATTGAGAAAAAGTGCCTGAGAAACCAGCACTAACATGAATGGGGCTTGGCCATGCAGATAGAAGGACTGGGAACTCCTACGCCTTGGTTTAAACTCTCTGTGCATATTCTGAGCACACTGGGGAATGTACCACTACTAGGCTTGATCTGGATTCATGGCTACCACCTCCCATAAAATGATAGATCTTCTGTTTTAGTATGTGAGATAATTCCTCAATCAATCTTATTGCTGCTATTTCTGTTAAGCATGAACAATGATTTGGGTCACGAATTTTAACAAGGTTTAAATTCCTTTGTGCATCCCGACATGTAATCCTCTTATTCCTGGCTATGGACTTGCTACTGCCAAGATGGATGCCATGAAAAAAAGAGATCTCATCAAAATTGTCAGAGGACTGAGCTGGAAAGAAAATGAGGGACAAGAGCTGTGCATGTCACATCACCAGCAGTTTTGCTATCACAGTGAGGATGAAGGGACTAAAAGGAGGGGAAGAGATAGAATTCATTAAAGAACAGTGCTCATTCATACAAGGCAAGTGTACATGTGGCCTTTTCTCTCTGTATCTGAAGACGTGGTTTACTGTAACAGGAAATATCATGGGCGTTGGACAGCTGTCTCACGGTGATCCCATCCTCCTCTACATCCCAAACTTTTTTTGGAATGCATTTCTGTGTTTTGACTTCCTCTCTCCCCAAAGTTCTTCTTAACTTGTGAGTATGACTTGGCTTCTTTATTCTTTGAAATATTTGAAACCCCTAACTTCCTCTCCTCTGTGGTGTAACTCACATGGCTTCTTGATACCAGGAGGCACTGTCTGCATGTAGTCTCATATTATGAGGAAGAAATGCCCACGAATCCTGCCAATCTGAGGAACAACGAGCATTTGTCTTCTCTGACAAAATACAGGTGCCGCATATTCTGTCGGAAAAGGTGGTGTTGAGGTCAGAACCGCCCTGTCTCTCTGTCTCTCTCTCTGGTTCTGGAAATGTTGAGTATATGAGTGAAGGGAGAAGGATGGCCACCATATGGAGGCAATTTCATGGTGGCATGAAACAATTTTGGAAGCATGAATGCCATGGCAGGACATCAGGGCCCCAAAACGGAAATACGCAGTGGTTTCTTTGGACTTCGGTGCTCTCTTTTATAATTATGGAAACCAAAGTGCAGAGGAAGGGGAGCTGATTCTGTAAAAACAAGTTTATTCCTACTTTAAAATGTGATTTTCTGATTATTTTCCCACAACAGAACCAGAAGATAGCAGGGCAAAGCTATTATCCTCAGTTACAGAAGGTGATCTGAGTGCACCTAGCATCACAGAAGCTTTAGAGGACACAGTCATCTCCGGCACGTACAGAGAAGGAAGAAACACCGTTAGGAGTACCTGCTTGTATTCTTATTCATGGAAGCGAATCCCTTCTGGAGCCAAATCGTTAGCTGCCGGTAGAATGTTTCTTTTGGCTGCTTTCTCTTCTGAGCTCTCAAATGCAGACTCTTTTTGTGTGTGCCTCTGCTTTTGGGAACTCTGTTCAAAGAATGAGACGTATGTTTGCAGGTGAGCTCACTAGGCTGGGGATCCCTTGTATAGGGAGATGAGGAATCACTGAGCAGGACACGCAGGCATGGGTTGAAATGGTGAGATATACCTTAGTTTAAAGAGAGGTCATAGGAGCTCATGGACCATTATTAAATAAACTCTAAGTTAGAAAAAAGAACCACATTTCTCTTTTGACAGTCACATAAAAATTGAAGCCATACTCATCCTAATAAAAAGTAACATGCATAGCTCTTCATTGCAAAGCTCATTTATTATTTGTAACAGGCCTCTAGGGTCCGTATCATTTTTACAGAAGTGGAAATAGCATGAATTTACTAATTTAGTTTATTCATTAGTTTTCCAAAAGTGAAAAAAAGAATGCTCCCTTTGACTTCCCACCTGGTAATTTGAAAGAGATAAACTTGTGACTAAAAAAGAGTACTTCACATCGTACACAAATAATTAATGTACTATAAGTAGAATTTTTGATGCCACAAAAGAAGTAGCACTCGAATATAAATTTCCTCACAAGGCAATTTTCTTCTAAGGAAAGATTCGGCTCACAGATGGAACAATGGCAAGTGCACACCTGGACAAGGAGGGGACGGGGTACTTAGCCTGATGGAAGTCGCCCCTACTGCTGGGTCATCCCCCTATTGGCTAGGGTTAGACGGTACGGTCTAGTCTAATTCTGATTGGCTGTTTTAAAGGGAGCAGGGGTATGAGCTGGAGTGGTGGGGTGGGTAGTTTGGTGGGAAGGACAGTTATGGGGAGGTCAGAGCAGGTAAGCAGGGATCAAAGCAGATGAATGAAGCAGGTGACCGGGATGAGTCAGGATGGGGCAGGGGACCAGGGAACAGATGTGAACTGGTGGAGAAGGTTGTTTACTGAAACTACAAGGAAGTTAAACTTTAAAATAGAGAATTAAAGAATAAGAGAGCTGAACATACTGACATACTAATTCTTTGAAGAGAAACTTGGGGTTCACTCTATCTAACAAATGCAACTGATTGACCCAAGCTAGTGTGTGTGATATTGTGATATAATAGAAAGTATATATTTGGTCTCTGACCCTGGTTCCTGCCTCTCAGCTCCTAAAACCCTGGAATCTCCAGACTGATAAGAGTGCCTTTTGCATAATGATGAGGTGACTGGTGGCTGGGGCTGGTCACCAGAAAGACCAAGGCAGGGTTAGAGGCTTGGGATTTTCAGCCTACTCACAATCTCTGGGGAGAAGGGAGGGGCTGAAGGTTGAGTTGACTGCCAATGGCCAATAGTTTAATCAACCCATCGTGCTGACATAACAAAGCCTCCATTAAAACCCCAAAGGACAGAGTTTGGAGAGTTTCCAGATAGCTGAACACAGAAAAATGGCTGGAGGGTAGGGTCCTGAAGGTGTGGAAGAGGGGCATGGTGGCTCATGCCTGTAATCCCAGCACTTTGGGAGGCCGAGGCGGGCAGATGATGAGGTCAGGAGTTCGAGACTAGCCTGGCCAACATGGTGAAACCCCATCTCGACTAAAAATACAAAATTAGCTGGGTGTGGTAGTGGGTGCCTGTAATCCCACCTACTTGGGAGGCTGAGGCAGGAGAATGTTTGAACCCAGGAAGTGGAGGTTGCAGTGAGCCAAGATCGTGCCACTACACTCCACCCTGGGCTACATGGCAAGACTCCATCTTAAAAAATAAAAATAAAAAAAGAAGGCATGGAAGTTCCACACTCTTTCCCATATACTTTGTCCTATGCATTTTGCATTTCTTTATCGATCTGTTCATCTGTATCCTTTGTCATATCCTATGTAATAAACCAGTATATGTAAGTGTTTCTCTGACTTCTTTGGGCTGCTCTAGCAAATTAATTGAACCTGAGGAGAGGTTTGTGGGAACCTCCAGTTTATAGTTGGATGGTCAGAAGTACAGGTGACAGCCTATTAGCAACTGACATCTGAAGTGGGGAGGGGGCAGTTTTGTGTGACTGAGCCCTCAATCTGTGGGATCTGATGCTATTTTTAGGTAAATAGTGTCAGAATTGAATTGAATTAGAGGACACCCAGCCAGTGTCTGCTGGAGAATTGCTTGGTGTGGGGAAAAAATCTCCACATACCTGATGTCAGAAGTAACTGTGTAAGACAGTAGGAAAAATGCTTTGGAGTTTTTTTTTTTCCCCCACCTCTATTTACATAGATTAAAAATGTGGCTGGGTGCATGCCCATGATCTGAGCACCTTGGAAAGCCCAGGTGAAAGGATCAGTAGACGTCAGGAGTTCAAGACCAGCCTGGGAAATACAGTGAGACCCCTATCTCTAAAAACAAACAAACAAATAAGTACATAAATCAGTATAAGCCTCAAAATCCATTACGAAGATGTCAGAGTGATGAATGCTGTGGGCATAGTTAGTAACGGTTAATAAAGAAAATAATGTGTTGGAGGAATATTTAAGATAACTGAGGCTGCTACAAGCAAAACTACAGAATAATTTCATCATATGTATTTTTTGTTTCCAAATTAGATACCAGATTAAACCTTAGGTCTCTGGCAGTGGGGCAGTGGAGGGTGATTCTGATACTCATATATAACTACCCACAGGGCATGGATTCTGAGATGCGGATACAAGAAGTTGGTGTCTTCTTGGCATTTGTCCCCAAGGTTCTACCAATACCCAGAGAATCTGCATTTGCACAGATCATGCCCCCTTGGGAGTTTCTCTTGACTGCCCCCACGCCCTCATTCACGGCTTTTCCTCTTTGGTCTCCCACTTCAGTTCTCACACCTGTCAACACTGTGCTTATTACCACGTGGAGTGGTTAGAAGATCTTCACCCAGAGTTAAGACATTTCCTGGGTCACCCTTCTTTTGGGTTTTTCTTGGCATGACTGTCCTGAATAAAGGAAAGGAGATGAGGGTGATGTTGAGAAGCATCTTGAGGGCTGGAGTCAGGTGGAACCGGCTGAGGCTGTTGGATCAAGTTTCAGCCATTGGTAAAAGACCTCCAAGCTGTGAATGCTGTTTCCATTGGAAGAATCTATGTAAAGTCACCTCTGAGATTAAAACATTCCAAGGACTGAAGAAAGAGGTGTAGGTAGCACAAAGCCACAGCGTAATTGAAGTTTCTTAGGTTCCCAAGAACAGGAAGCGTGCAAATGGCTCTGTGTTCTCAGTAGGGATAGGGGTTAGAAGTGAGCCTGTGAGTGGTAGTTTGGGGCAAAGACTTGTGTGATACATGCGGGCACTGAAATTTAGTGTCCTCTGAACACAAAAACCCTCTATGATCAGGGATTAGGTATTGCTCTTATGAACATACAAAGAACACTTTATATTCTGAGGGGACACCGTTCATCATCTGATCACTGTTGGCGGAAGCCGACTGACAGCTTTGTATTTTGTATTTTCTTCTTTAGTAACGTAAAAATAGAAGTTATTTCTCCATTTTTCCAATGTAGGGTTATTTATTTATTCATTTATTTAGGACAGGGTCTCTGTCATCCAGGCTGGAGTGCAGTGACACAAACACAGCTCACTACAGCCTGATTTCTTGTGTTCAGGTGATCCTCCCACCTCAGCCTCCTGAGTAGCTGGGACTACAGGCACATGCCACCAGCCTGGCTAGTTTCTTTTTAAAGTTTTTCTAGAGATGGGGCTCTCACTATGTTGCACAGACTGGTCTTGAACTCCTGAGCTCAAGTGATCTCCCATCTTAGCCTCCCAAAGTGTTGGAATTACAAGCATGAATCACCATGCCCAGCTCAATGTAGGAATGTTTAATTCCTCCACTTGCTGTCAAAGAAAACTGCTTTCTTACTTCCTGATTTCTCTTTTTTTTATTTGCTTCTCCTTAGGCTCTGCTCTTGGGTGCTGTCTACTTTGTTTTGAGAATATGAAGACTTGTTTAGGGGGGAAAAAAGCAGAAAGAATTCACTGGAAGATTTCACATTTGTACATGTCTTTACGAAATGTGACAGTCAAGGGTTAGGGTAGAGATACTGATCTGATTACCATCAGGATAAAATCAAATCTCCTTACTATGTCCTACATGTGCACCTGTCCAACTTTGTCTCCTGCAATTTTCCAGCCAACTCATTCTGTTCCAGCCTCAATGGCCTTACTCTTTCAGGAAGTTCACCTTCTCCTCCAGAGCCTTGCACTCTCTTTTGCCCAGAATGCTCTCCCAGATCTTAACATGATAGGAAAACAACAACAACAACAAAAAAACTGTTCGTCACGTCTACTGGAACCTCAGCCCCACGAGGCACAGTCCATGCCCATTTTCCTTCCATGTAACATTCCTGGCACCTAGAGAGTGACCGATGCATAATGGCTGGTAAAATATTTGGTTAAAAACTATTTCAGCGTATTTCTTCCCCCAAAATATACATACACAACAGAGGCAGTTGTTTTATCTCTATCTTTAGCACATTTTAGGCATTTAGTAAATTTCTGTTGAATCCATATGGAATTCTTCATATTGATCTGTGGACACTTTAAGTTTTCTGGTAAAAACCAGAATATCATAAAACTAAAGGTAACAGGGAGAGAGCAACACCAAAGGCAGACATGAGAAGATTCTCCTTATATAAAATACTTTTTCCATGTCTATAATGAAGCCCCAAATTATCTGGATACTTATAACAGTGGTACCAAGGGAATGTCTGCAGGTCCTCCATTCTCCTACATTGTTTTCAGTTCCTTAATTGTACATGGCATATGAAACATAAAGGGTGTTTATTTGCTAATCACCAGCATTAATTAAAAGACTTACCTGATACTCTCTTTGTGCAATAAAAATTAAAAAGTTTACTCAGTAATCCATTAGGAGGGGTGCAACTGGGGCATTAAAATACGAATATGTGTCTGATTTTCAAACATCATAAGTATTTTGAAAGCACTTATACAGAGTCAATTAATATGTTGTTAACTAAATTCATATTTAATAATAATATGTTATGTAAATTAGTGTTTCATATTAATTTGCAAGACAATTGTAAAGAGAATGTCACAATCACTCTTTTGATTTAATCAACAGTCAGACTGGTTCTGTTTTTTTTTTTTTATTATTGCATTTTAGGTTTTGGGGTACATGGCAGTGTGATTTGCTGCCTTCCTCCCCATCACCTGTATCTGGCATTTCTCCCCATGCTATCTCTCCCCAACTCCCCATCCGCCACTGTCCCTCCCCTATTTCCCCCCGACAGACCCCAGTGTGTGGTGCTCCCCCCCTCCCTGTATCCATGTGTTCTCATTGTTCAATACCCACCTATGAGTGAGAATATGTGGTGTTTGATTTTCTGTTCTTGTGTCAGTTTGCTGAGAATGATGGTTTCCAGGTTCATCCATGTCCCTACAAAGGACACGAACTCATCGTTTTTGATGGCTGCATAATATTCCATGGTGTATATGTGCCACATTTTCCCTGTCCAGTCTATCATCGATGGGCATTTGGGTTGGTT